>KV417499.1:261423-312186 GCA_001630335.1 Athelia psychrophila | reverse complement strand
GCCGAGAAAAACCCTCCTGGATTCTAAGTCCTCCTCGCTTGCACTCTCTGATCGAGCGCTCTCTTGTGTCTCTCGTAGCAGTAAATCCACGACTGTTCCCGATTACACCTTATACGTGTTCTTACATATCCAGGTTATACCCATTTCCGAAACACCTTGTGACATTTCAACTACCGATTTATGTACCCCTGGCTCTCGCAAAAGTTGTTTCACACACTCGCAGCGACCCAGAGCAAGATACCTTATCTGGTTCTTATCTGCGAGCAAGTCGTCTGAAATGCGATGCGTTTATGTATGTTTATTTCGGCCGCAGTATGCTCCCAGGACGGTCACGTCAAAATGTACGCACCTGCACGTTAACAGCATTTAGGATGTTGATCATTTCATTGTGGTCTCCGACTTCGAAGAACTTCGGCAGCGCAACTACGAACTTCCGACAATCCTATCTTATCTCTATATTTTAAACTTCCGTTCATCCGATTTTTATATGTATTATTGCAGTTCTTGCGTCGACAGAACCATCACGAAGCAAGTGAAACGGTACAGCCTTACTGAATGATGAGACGGTCCTGAACCGATCCTGCGCCTCCAGCTAAGATCATCGTGGTATATCGCCTGTCTCAGTGCTGAACGGTGGTTACTCGAGATCTTCGCATGTATGATTGGGCCTGACTGCTTCGGCCGTCTCCCGGAAAATGGCTGGGTGAGTATATGGAACAACGAAGCGTAGAGAACTATTGACACTTCATAGACTTCGGCGACTTCTCCTACATAAAACATTGAAATTCACGAACCGTACTGACCGTCGTGATCATGACATTGACCCTAACTCGGTAAAGGGACTAGCTGACGTCATTGAATTTCAGGATTATCTATGACGAGTATAACGTAAAATGTGATCGTACAGAACGAACTATCATGATCATAAATTAGTATTACGGTAAACGTGCAAGTTGCCCGCACCATTCGTACGCACTCTATGAACTTGTATTACTACACGAGCCCCGATCACTTTGCGTTGCTGAAGTGCTGGTTGCGGGTGTATGAGTGAGTGGGTAAAAGTGGAGTTTTTTCGGTTGGTGCTACCTACTGCCATGCAGAAGTCGTCGCTGCTGCTGCGGATGGTATGTGGGCAAGAAAGGAAGGAAGGCGGGAGTTCCCTCAGGGTTGTAGGTCATGGATGGTCAAGGCGGCACGGTCGTAACGAGGACGTTAAGGCCTATCAAAGCAGAGCAAGCCGAGTTCCGGTTGGAAGTCGATACCTGTAACTGCCTGGGTATGTGTGGGCGACCGGTCGTTGTCGCCTACTGAGCATTTTTGTCGGTGCGAGCGGCAGCGCGACAAGCGGAAGCTAAGCGTAAGCGTAAAGCGGGAAAAGTCATAAGCAGTAAGCAGAGTGCTGACGTTAGGTGGATGGGTGTATAGGCGGGAGGTAGGCGGGTAAGGCGATTAGGAGGCGGCGCGCTGTGCTGGGACTAAAGAAAAACGTGGCAAAGAAAGAGCGAGAAAACGCAAGGAGTCGTACCGTCAGGGTTCTATAGCGCGGGTCGCCGTAGTCGTAGGGCTGACTCAGCCCGGACTTGCCTCCGTTAGGGCTGCTCGTCTCGACCTCACGCCCTCCGCTGTCCGCGAGGGGCCCATCTCTGGCACTCGCGCCGCCTCTCGGCGGGTCCGCGAGGTCGTCCTCGTCCTCGGGGCAGGCGCCACCGCCGCCGCCCGCGTCACCGTCGGGGGGTCCCATTCACAGAGCCAGAGACTCAAGACACAGATGGGCCCGGCAAGTGTAACGGTGTTTAGCACCCGAAAGTAATTAGGTCGAAACCATCCGTTTTGGGCCCGTTGTTGGACGTGTATAGACCCGAGTCGGTATTTCAGCTGAGCGCGCTGGAGCTCCGACGCAAACGGTTCTAACCTGCCCACTCAAGAAGACGGTCGACGCGCTGCTGGTGCGGGGGACTATCAAACGGTCCAGGTTTTTCGCAGACAGTACATGCTGGGTGTGTCGGCACTTAGGGCGCCTAAGCCTAAACACTGGTACCTCTCGCGACTTCTCCGTCTGCGACGGTAGTGGCGCGAGTTGTGGTGACTAGAGTACCCGTTTCAGTACTTACAGCTTTTCCATGTATTCAACCAACAGACTAACGCTGCCGGTAATTACTTGCGAGAGACGCTTCCGAGCAGCTCCGGCACGATCTTGGGGGTGTGGCCCGTCCATGATACCGGGGGGGTTCGCGCTACTTGCAGCCAGTGAAAGAGCATAAAGGAATATTTGACCCGATTTTCTTAGTCGGCGTCCTCTCTCCGGGATACTGGGTTCCGGCATGCTGTCGGCGATGAGGGCGCTAATGCTACTAGCACCACCACCTCCTCCTGCGGCGCCACCTCCGCCACCACCACCACCGCCACCGGCGGTGATACTGCTGGCGTCCCTGATGCTGGCACCTCTGGCGCCAATACCCCCTCCACCGCCTCCGCCAGCGCTGATACTACTGGCGCCACCTGCACCACCACCACTAGCGCCCCCTATACCTCCTGCCCTGATGCTGGCACCTCCACTAGCACCGCCTGCACTAATACTGTCCGCCATGACTCGAGCACGCTTGACGACGATACGACTTTCGAGGGGAAGATATACGATTAAAGCAGATAAGTAATAGAGAACTATACACGGGTCGTCCGTCCTGTACGTCTTATAGAACTACTTAATATAGTTAGGTCGTACCTTTCGGAGCCGTCATGTGTGACAGTATTCTCCCTACTGTTAATAATACGGCTTTGTAGCGGACCGTCACTTAGCCCGTAACTTCATCAGCTCGGTTCAGGTCTTCTATAGTTCGGAGGTTACAAACGTCTCCAAACGGTCCGCAGTCACCGGTTTTATTAACCGGTGTAAGAGGTGAACAGAGGCACCGGAACAGTTAACTTGGAGGAGGAGGAGGAGGAGGAGGAGGAGGAGGAGGACGACTTGTTCGCTAATATTAAAGTAGGTTGAGGATAAGCGTTTGAGGAGAAAGAAAGTCAGGTTCAGAAGGTAGTAGGTGTTGGTCCGTGGAGGCTCAGCGTACAAATGGGGTCAGTAAGAGGCGGTGACTGCAGATAGTACAGGCTAGATTGTGCTTGTGGCTCCAGCTGACATCGTAGTAGTAGTAGTAGTAGTAGTAGTAGTAGCCGTTCAGTTTTAAGTGGTCTCTTTTTTATGTCGTCGCTGAAAAAGGAAATGTTCGTTCCGTCTCGAGGTCACACTCTAGCTCGCACGCGTCGCGAAGTTTCTCACAGAACTGAGATTAGGGCCTAAAGGAGGTGTGTGCATATGCTTAGGTTGCGGCGAGCGGATGCCTGTGTATTGGTGTCCCTTTCCCAAAGCTTCCTAGTTCAGTTACTTATAAACAGGGCGTAGCGGTCTCTCTTCCGTTCTCGCCTTTATTAACGTCTATATCCAGGCTCCAGGCAGAACGTCACGAAGGTCACCCTGGAACCGAAACGTATGTATATAAGCGTCCAGTGAGTTATGATCAGACTGACGGGGCCCCCTCTTGGCTTGCTGTGCGTCTCCAGCTCTCTTGCAGCTCCTGCAGCTGTTTCCTGCAAGTCGAGCACATGCCGCACGTTGCGTAAGTTCCCGCGGTGCCCTTCGAAGAGTCGCCACGGTAAACCGGGCTTGTGCAGAAACGCAACGGCAATGGCGGACGTGTCTCCCTCATCCAGTTCCCGAAGGCGGCCTGTATCTCTATCTCTTCACGCTCCAGAACTTCACGTGCTGCCTTTTCGGATTCGACATCCCCCAAATTCAATATCTCCTTGATATCCCCCGCTAGAAAATATGGGTGGAAGCTGCCGGTACACTGTCCATATAATTGTCGGATTGCAGAGATCCGCACGGTTTCTTTCATTCCCAGCATCATCCCTTCCTCTAAGGTAAGGGGATCTGTGCGCGAGCATATAATCTCGTACGCGTCGCAAAGCCGGTGGTCGATGCCGTAGCGACGTCCGAGGGCAATTTTCTCGATGGCTTGTCAGGATATGACTTGGGTTACAAGCTTGCAGCGGATAGGGGATTCGGCGATCGGAGATATATCTAGCTACGGATTCCTTTGTACGTCTCCTTGCTTGAAACCACCGCAGTTATCAGTCCTACCGGGCGACGTCTTCACCGGTGTCACTGTACTCTCCGCCACTGCTACCCCCTCACGCGAGATCCGGAGACCACTGGGTGCAGGATCCGTAGCCGTGGGAATGCCATATTCTATCATGGCTGAAGCACTTTCAGAAAGATGGTTGATTGCGAGCTGCTGAATAGACTCAAAGCCCCATCTGGCAGCGAGGTGGAGGATCGAAGTCCACTGACCGGAGCTCATTTGATAAGGCCGGCTGAGGTCTCTAATACGCCGGGTGCGTTCTCAATACGTTGATGGGATTTACAGGTGAATACGGTGCTTACGCGGGATAAAGGATCGATAGGAGGTTATCGAATGCATCGCATTTGACGTCGGGAGGCATTGTCAAAGGGTGCTCATCGCATACCCCCTCGGTTTCGGGAAGGGCATCGAGCAGCGTCCGGAAATATGAAGAATCGCGCTGGAATAAATAACGGGGAACATTATAAAGCTTTTCTTCGACCTGTAATCCAACGCTCGTTGAATATGATTGCATCGGGAACGAAACCAACTCTTACGCAAAGGATCATGTTGCCATCCTTGAAGTAGTACTGCGGATGGCGCTTGCTGTGCGCTGATTGGCCGATAGCATGATCGCACGAATCTCCCGCTTTCTCCTCACTAGGGTTGGGGAGCTCGCTGATCGTTGAGAATGGAGAAGAAAGGGTCGAAGTTGGGCCAAAGAGATCGAAATTCATCTCGAAATTCATCTCGAAATTCATCTCGAAGTTCATCGGAAAGAGAGGGATGGGGGTTCAAGGTAATAGTTGCTACTACATCGAGGCGCCTCGTGCTTGAGGATGTTTTCGGGCGCTTGACGAGCCACCATATCGAGTCAGGCCCCCGGAAGCTCCCCCCTATGCTTGTCCGGAATATTGGCTAAATTCGGGCCTTAAGTACGCAAAAACGGATAAACACAGTCACGTGATAGAACCCAAAATCCTCTTAAATTTTGCGCTGCAGTGGAGGGTTAAGCATACATATGGATATCACCGTCAATGTATATACATGTACAGTTAATAGTAATACCCAGAAGCCCCCCGTCTCCCATATCATGTGTATCATGCTGAGTAGGCCGGCCAAGTTTTCTTGCTGGCGCCACCAGGGACACGGATTGTGAGCTTGGGCATGTTGCCGAGAACACGGCCGCTGAGCTGATGCTTTGTTCTGAGAATTATTCTTTTGAGATGTTGTGGACCTGTGGTGTGCGGGATAGCTGAGCCCGAAAATCATTTCGAGCTAATGTTATAAAGATACGGGATAAATATGTTATGTGATTCGGTATATACATGCAGTGCTGGGAGCAGTGGCGCAGTGAGCGTTTGATGACCGTCGTACATTGATATAGAAATTACTTGCCGGCATCTGGTTGCAGACCATGGTTTGGCGGGCGGGCGCTAGGATTCACAGAAAAATTGAGGCCGTTGGCCTCAAGTACGCAAACTCCGGGCAAAGATGGCCTCATTTGAGCTCAAATCACCCTCAAATATGCAAAATTCGGACAAAGATGAGGCCAATTTTGGGCGCAAAAATCCGGACAAACATAGGGGGGAGCCTCCGGGGGCCTATCGAGTCGTATACCCCGATTGGCTGATCTAGATTCAGCAAACTCTTCGCTAGGATGAGGATATGCCTTTCCTCCTACTAAAGTCACTGGGTGACTATTTCCGGCCGAATGCCTCCTCTGGAAATCTACACATCTTCCCGTGAGAGCAACGTGAGAGGGAACACTGAGCCAGGCTACTTTTCTCCCTCCAGCTCTTCAGCAAGGTCGAGCCAAAAAAGGCTCTATCTGTTGATGTCCGACACCGTACTGCCATGTGTCATGCACTGCCAGGAAGACTGTATATTTCATGGCATTGATAACAATCCCGGGGGTGGCATCTTTATCGTAACTAATTGAGCATTCATGGTCTGCTTCACTTACATAAATCAATCTACATCTGAACTGCCCCAAACCTGATATCTATTTCCATTGGATAAGCAGCATGCCCACCACACCACCGCGCACCGATCTACCCACCCACACCCCGATCGACAACTACGCGGGCTACATCAACTGCAAGATCCTTTCGTAACCGCACGCCGAGCAGCTTTTTGAACTCGCTGACTTGGCATTCACAGTCCACATATCTCCGGCTTATGAGGCCATTAAGAACCGGGTCGAAGGAGACACAACTACTACTACTACTGGTGCCACCATTGCTCGAGGGGATAAAGCACAGCTCTTGAGTGACCTCGGGATCGCAGCAGCTGTTCAGGTGATCTTCATCCTCCTCCTCCACCTGCCTCATCTGCAGTGCTTAATTTGCGCGCCGTAGACCATGGTGTACACCGATGCGCTGGAATCCGAAGTCGGCTCTGAGACCCTGCCGGAGGACGACCCGGCGCAGCCAGCATTCGTGCACAAGATCGAGCAGGAGCTGTGCATGGACTGCGCTGACAAGATATGGGCTCTGGGCGAGGTTCGTCGCGTCATTTTAGACTATATGTTATATCTGCAGGCCCGATAATCGCGTCTGACCTGGGTCAATCGCATTGTTAGAAATACGCTCTCGGCCGACAGGACAAGCGCCAAGTGTGGCTGCACGCGCTCAGCGCCATCTCCGAGATGGTGCGGGCCACCTGGCCGCGAGACATAGTCGCGCGGATGGCGCCCTTCGACAACCGAGACGCGCTGTACGAGTTCCACGCGTCGCCCGACGACGACGAGCCGGTTGTCTCGGGGGACGAATGATACAAAGACGCGTACGATGGCACGAGATTAGTAGTACACAATTTACATTTGTAGTCATACCCCGCCTAGTACTTGGCGCCGCCCTTCGACCCGTTCCTGATCTCCGGCTCCAATGCGAACGTCTGCTTCTCGGCGTCCAACGAGTAATAAAGCCTCTGCCAATTGGGATCCAAATATGCAGGAATCGTCCACGCGAGCTCCTCATTGCGCAGCCACAGCCGAACAAGGTGGCGCCTGTCCAAGCGCGCTCAGGCCAGGGCGTTCAAACACGGCGGAGGCGAATGGACCACTCACGTGTGTTCCTTGTCGTCCCTGAACCCGTCCCGCGCGTGGAAGACGCTCAGGTTGTTGACGTACTGGATGTCGCCCTTCTGGAAGTCGAGGCTGAGCGCGTACTTCTCCGCGAGGAAGTGCAGCGTGTCCAGCGCCTCGGCCTGCGCCTCGGAGATGGGCGGGATGCCGGCCGAGCGCGGGAGGCCCTGGAAGCCCGTGAACGAGCGCCGGGCGTACTGGATGATCAGCCGGTCGTGGAGGTACCCGAGGAGCGGGTGGCTCTTGTAGGGAGGGTCACCACCGAAGCTGTGGAGAGGAGCAGCAAGGGTAAGGAAGTAAGCGATGGTCAAGTGGCGCGGAGACATGCACGCACGTATCATATGGCCATGGTTGGGACAAGGTCTCGATAAGATCAGGGCGGTGCTCGGCGAGGTGGTTGTACACCCTCCAGCTGCTGCTGATCTTGGACACGCCGCCCTCAGCGGCCGTCTCCAGCGCGAGCAGGCTGATGATGTCGCCCGCATCCGTGTGGAATACCTTCAGGGAGTCAGCGCGTGAGCCGGCAATGAGAATGAGGTGCGGATGGGCGCACTTGTTTGTCGGTGGTGTAGGCAGGAGCACCGATGGCCCGTGCGTCATAAACGGCAGAGAGATCCTTGATATGCGCGAGCACGCCGCCGGTGCTGCCGTCCTGCACGGCGCGGAGGTTTCCGACGTACGAGGACACGCCTGCGTAGATGATGAACACCTCCTCCCGCGTGTACGCGGCCACGGGGATGCCCCGGAGGACGGAGAACCCGCGGCCGCTGTGCAGCTCGCGCGCGATGCCCGCGAGGACGGGCCCGAGGGTGGGGAGAGGGAACGTCGCCTGCGAAACGAGCCCAAGCGGCTTATCCAGGCCTGCTCACGCGGATGTCTCGTCAGCTTCAGAGGCGATGCATGGCGGGCTGGAACATCGGCGCTTACCTCGGAAATGCTTCAGGGCCCCGGCAATCTCGTCGAGGTCTGACGGCGTGAGCGCGTAGACCCACTCCTTCTCGTCCTTCCAGTCGCTGCCCTCCCAGACCAGCGGCGACTCGAGCTTCTTCGGGAAGCCGGCGGGGAGCGGGGTGCTGGGCAGGGAGGGGTCGGCGGCGAGCCGATGTGCGGTGCGCGCTTCCCACTTGACGCGATCGGGGTGGTACTCGATATCTGGCTGCTGCGGCGTCGTCTCTTTGACCCCCGGGGCTGAGAGGTTCAAGTGCTGCTTGAGCGTATCGGCGAGCTGTGAGACTGTGACGGTAGCCATGTTGTACTTGGATGGATCTTAATCATGGCGGGCATCCTTTATATGCAGGATCTATGGGGTTGGGTCAGAGGGCGTCCAAATGGTGTGAGATGGCGTTAGTATATGCTTACTACTCCACTGACTTCGGCCGAAGCGGCCTGGACCAAGGAAAGCGATAAGGAAGAGGTCGTTCTTGGCGATCGGGAAGCAGTGTCTCAAGATCTAGAATGCAAGACAGCTGCAGAGCTCGTTCCAGTTTGAATATACGCAACTGAACCGAAGTCATAGCATAACGCGCTGATAGAGATTATAATTTAGGGACAAGGCAGGGACCACGTTGACGGTTGACAGGTGTGGAGGTCGCGTGAGGTCGCGTGCTTCAAACATTTCCCAGTCGCTGCGACACTATATACTATACTCGAAATTGAGATTTCCACGTCGCAGGTCGTTCCATCAGTAGGCGAATCAAAGTCTGAGGCGTCAATGTTCTCATCTTATTGATGTATCCTCAATCAACCTAATAAAATACTCATTCGTAATAACGAAAGCACGTCTCTGAGTAGCCAGCGAGTGTTCCCGTAGACGAACGGATCTACTTTTACTTGGAGTTGGACAGCTGCTTCGCAAACTCAACCAAAGCCCTATCGAAATCGTTGAGATCAAAGCCACGGGACATGAGTGCAGCAGCTTACCGTACGGGGCGGCCTGTCATGCCGCGCTCCTGGTAGGGCGTCGGCCTCGAAGCCTAGACAAGATCCAGGCATCAGCAGTGCAAATGGCCATGTCAGTGCAGCGCGACGCACCTCGCTGCTCCCGGCGATGTCAATGTGCGCCCATCTCAGCGCGGCTTCCTTCCCGTCCTCAGCTTCGATGCCCTCAACGAACGGCTTCAAGAAGAGCGCGGCAGTACAGCTTCCCGCTTCCCTTCCGCCAGTCTGCGTGCACGGTCAGCTAAATATTGTGTCAAAAACATCATGCGACGAACGTTTTGCAGATCGGCGTTGGATGAGTGGATCTGGGGACCGTACTCGTCCTCGAGGGGCATTCTCCAGAACCGGTCGTGCTCGACCTCTCCCGCAACGCGGAGCTCGTCCCAGAGGGCGTCGGAGGTGGAATAAACCCCAGAGAACACTTCTCCCAGTGCGATGACAATGGCCCTGCGAGCTTGATGAGTAGCGGAACCGGTCGCAGATGTATATTCACATACCCAGTCAGTGTGGCGACGTCAATCAAGGTGTGTGGCTTGTAGACAGTCGAGGCGTAGTATATCGAGTCTGAAGTTCGGTCAATAGGGTTCCTCGGAGCGATTGATAGTGCCACGAACCCGAGAGGACAAGTCTGCCCTCGGCATCCGTGTTGTCGACTTCCACTGACTTGCCGTTCATTGCGTAGATGCTATGATCGCGTGAGCTAGAGTGTTTAGAAAGAGTCTGGCAATAATATCTTACATGTCGCCGGGCTTTGTGGCAGACGGGCCTGGCATGTTCTCAGCGAGGGGAGTGACAGTGATGAGGTTGATGCTGCATGCATCAATTATATTGAGCAGCCATCCAACAGGTAACGGAGGTCGTGAAACTCACGGGATCTTCAACTGTGCGATGGCCAATGCTGAAGAGACAACAGCTGCAGCTCCACCTATGTAACAGTTCAGTACTGGGGAAATGGAGGTGTTGGGGAAATAGCACACCCATGTCGCCACGCATCGCTTTCATGCCCTGAAATAGGTGAGTTGGTTGGAGATACAAAATGAGTGAGGCAGCGAAGGACGCTTACAGCTCCGGGCTTCAAGCTGATTCCTCCCGAGTCGAAGGTGATACCTTTCCCAACAAATGCAAGAGGCTGGGCAGATTTATCTGCAGCACCCTTGTAGTGACTGCAATCGGTTGGTGAGTGTCTTCTGATGGTGCGTTTAAAGAACGTACATTTCAAGGAATTTGGCCGGCTCAGAAGTGCCGGCAGTGACAGAGAGGAAGGTACGCTATGAAGAAGATTAATATCTCCGCTGCGATGCAGCGTGTGTAAATTTTACCATGCCCTTCTCAGCAGCCCAAGCTGAAGGGAAATGTAGAGATCAGGACCTGTGGAAGAGGGGACTGATGTATACACGAACCTTCATCGCGGACGAATATCTCGACATTTTCAATGCCTTTGAACTCAGACTGCACGCGTTCGCAGAAAGCCTGATAACGAGATCAAGTCAGCGGCCAGGAATATTGGCCAAGGGAACGGACATACGGTAGGCGTCATCATGTTTGCGGGCAACTCCGCGAGCTGGGCAGAGGAGTCAGATCAATCGTCCACAAGCTCCCACGAATACCGATGAACGTACTGTGCGGGCGAGGTTTTGGGCCTTTGCGGCGATCACTCCTGCATCCCACTCCTTCGATGCCTGAAGGGGCTCGAATTTGATCTTCTCCGGGATAGCCTCCTTGAGATTCGGGTTGAACGCAGAGGGAGGGTCCGTCTTCAGGGTGAACTTGAAGTTGGCCAGATAGGCCGCCACCGCTGCATTCCAACGTCATGATCGAGAGCAGACGCGAGTTGTGAATATGCTCACCAGCAGCATGGGGATCAGCGGACGCATCGATGGCCAGGGATGCCTCCCCATCTACCAGGCCCTTCACATCTTTGACGGCGCTGCCGACGGCTTTCCTGACCAGCTCGCGCTTGCCCGCGCCGGTCTTTCCCTCGAAGCCCTCCCCAAGTGATACAAGGGTGGTTACATTGGCATCTCCCGCAGGGGTGCCGTAGAAGGTCCTCGTAGATCCGACTTTTGGCGTCTTTTGGCTTTGGGGCACGGTGGACCACAGCTTGGCGGCATCTACGCCCGAAGGCGATTGCGCGCTCGGGGCACTGGGGTCGATGGGGAGGATGAAAGCTTTCGTCGACATGGTGGAGATGAGGGTTTGGGATCGCGGAAGAGCCGCCCGGGCAGATCTTATAGACAAACGGGGAAGCATGTGGCTTGCTTGGAGTCGCGTGGTCGGCTTGGTGCAAATAGACGCGTTTGCGAAGAAGTGTCTTGAGCTGAGTTCAGCTGGTAAATATAGAGCAATTAAACGAGCTGGGGTATTCAAGCCACTAGGTGAGTCGTAGAACAAGTATTAGGGTATAGAAGTGGTGTGCCAGCAAGAGGGAGAAACCGCCGGAAGACGCGACGCGTGAGATGTTTCATGGCGACGCCGGTCTCGGCCGCTGTGCTGCTGTGCCACTTCTTCCACAACCACCAAGTGGCAAGCACGGGTATCTTGATTACGAGTGCCGCTCTCCTAGGTTACGGCTGGTTGTCTTGAGCTCTAGAACATTAACACGCTGTTTCTCAGATGCTTAGAGAACCATTGCATCCACTCGCCCGATCTGAGGGGCCCAGAACAAACAAAGCGATAGTGGCACCAACACCACATCTGGCGCGAGGCACTTTGGGGCGTGTGCGCAAACGCCACGAAATATATAAAAACTCGTGTACCACCATACGACACCCCTACTCATCCACACATGCTTCCCTCAAATTCCACCCTGTCTGCCTCATATGACGATCCGAACGAATGGCAGATCATTCCCGGTCTGAACGAGTCCGACGTTGACTTCTTACCCTTTTCGACTGGAACGCCAGCTGGTGGCACCTCCACACAGATCTTCCCTCGAATTGGCGAAATCCCTAGCATCACATCTGGCGGGACACCTCGCCGCTCACGGAGCTCTCCTGCTCATCATTCCCGACACCCACGGTCTCGCAGTTCCCCTGCACCTAGACTTGTTTTATCTAGGTCAAGCTTTTTTGCAGCTACATCTATGACCACCGCAGAACAGCTTTTCAGCATTAGTCGGACCGTTTCAGCTCTCCCCATTAGCATCCCAATATCTCGGAACTCTCTCACTGAAACCAGACGTCCCTCGTTCAACGCTGATGCCCAAATATACGCGCCAACCATAGTTCACGCTCGTGATCTTGAAGTGGACATCGTCTCGCACGAAGAGGACGCGGCTGCTTGGGCGCTTCTGGATCCAATGTAAGCCACTCAGCTTGACTTTCAACACCTATCACAGATCCACTAATATCAACACAGAACTCCCGATCGCTCTGATCGCTTTAGCGTTAGGATAGCGACGCTCGCTGTCCGGTTCTCGGGTTTCTACAGCGATTCGCCCTTCGATTTCGAACCGAGTGTGCTCATCAAGCAAACATCTGCGATCTGTACTCTCGTGACTGGCCCACGACCTCCATTATGCTCGACTGCTCTATCGCGAAGAGCGCCTTCGAGGTCGTACTCGGTGACCTTCGACGGCGGGTTAGCAGAAACACGACGGGAAATAGATCCTGGGAGTATCTGCATGGGCCCAGACTGGGTTGGGCCGACTCTCGTGGCCGACCGTCTTGCAACACCAACTTCAAGTTCCAGAACAGTCTACACCAACAATATCTACGTCCCCATTCCGGTCTGGATGTTCGCAAAGACCGACACTCGCTTATTCGACTTCAAAGTAAAGGTGTGGGTTTCGATCGCAAACAACGCCCCAGTCGAAGTCGAGGTATCCAAACGCTTGAGATTCGGTCATTTTGTGAGGATCCAGGAGGCGGATCATTCGGCCTGCTCGTTGACGGACTGATATGCAATCATTCGTTGGCTGCCGGTATCTGCCATTCCGCACTTCTTGTTAGAACATCTGTTAGGACTTTATATACTGTATCAATTAACTCTCGCTGTCCAATCTCATTTCGCCACTGCAAAAAAAATGATGAGCAAGTTGTGAGCAAGGGCAGAATTTAAAAGATCGGATTCGTTGCTCTGCTAAGGATCATGTGACCATGTGACCAAACTAAATTCAAATTGAGACTTCAAGCCAACTTCAAGCTTCCACGAATCCACGTTCATCCAACTTCCAATGTTCCATTCCACCCTCGCAAACATTTCTAATAATCGCATCCACGCGATCAATACTGTCTACTTGAAGGTCAAGTGGCCATGCGCACAGTCTCTGCACAAGTCGGTAAATTTTTCCTGCCGCTTCAAAGCCGTACAACCACCACTTGGATGGTTATGTCGCTGTCTCTTGCTCAGTGGGAGAGATGCCAAAAGGAATCCTGCTTCTGTATGCATGCACCATGGATCTTTTAGGAGCTTAACATAATTTTGCTATGGGCACCACTCTGCCAACAACTGCCAGCTCTCTGCGCTCGTTCTGGGACCAATCTTCGTATCTTGTTCGCGCCGTGCACCCGAATCTCAAAGCTCTCAAAGCGTTTATGCCCGTTTCTATATGAAATACTCTTCTCCTGTGGTATGAATCACTCTTTGTGGCACCACGCATAGCGCTTTGTAATTGTGGTGTGGCTCGCATCGCATCCGCTTTGTGAGCATCTCACCATATAAAGGCATTCTGGCTCTGCAGCTTGAACATCCTCTCAAATGGCTTCTGCAACCCGGTCTCTTCGCCGGACTGAGTCGCTTTCACGCATACCTTTCCCCGCCCAGATGGGATCATCGTCATTGACGCGCACGGCTAAAACCCACTCTGAAAACGCTACCCCGGGTCGCGTCAGAGTTAACTCCTCATCCTCCAGGAAACCTCCCAGCCTCGATCAGATCCAAGCAAGGCTGCCACTGCAGGACAAGTCACCCGGACCCCTTCAAAACACCCCCGCACGCCATCCACTTCTACGAAAGAGCAAATCCGCCATTTCTCTCCCTGTTTGCCCTCCCTCTCCAAAGCCTCCGCTGCGTCACCTTCCCTCGGTACAACTTCCAATCGATGCTATGGATGACGACATGCAACATATGTACCCAGAAGGCCCGGAGTCTCGTCTCGTTTTCACAGCCTTTCCCGATGAAGATCCAGCTCCCGGCCTTCAACTCGACATTATTTCCGATGAAGTGGAGAAATGGGAGTTACCCAAACGGAAGTAAGTTATCTTATTGTTATTCCTCTGGCGAATTTTACTGACTATTTTTGTAGCATTTATCTAGCGTGGAGAGGAACGGGCTGGACGCTGCAGCTCGCGGTCAGCTATGTACCCACAGCTGAACAGCTTTTGGAAACCAAAGCCCAGCCCAGTCTCAATATCACTAGCATGGAGGCTGCATGCTCTTTAGTGCTTGGACCACGTCCGCCAGTCGCCACCGCTTGCCTCAGCCCTCGGCGTCCTGCGGAGCAATACTCTGTCGCACACAACGGCCATACCACATCTTACGACGCTCATGGAAAGCTCAGGCCTATGGATCCTGCTGCCGGGATTTATCGCGACCAGCGAATTCACGGGCCGCATGCGGTCAAAGACACAACCCCCGCCGGCAAAGTGGAAACGAGGCTGGGATATTACACCTTCATATACATTCCCATTCCTCTTTCCGTCTTCAGACGGACGGACACGCGTGGTTTCGACATCCGCGTGACAGTGTGGGTCTCTGTTGGTAATCGGCCCCCTGTTCCGCTGCAGAAACGGGTCCGCACCACCTTCAGCCACTTTGGCCATGTCCACCAGAGCGATGATTCTATGGCGTGTGCGTTGATAATTTGAGTTTCTGGCTCATATGTATATACTTGTATAATTGTGTACGAATTGAATTGATCTTCGAGATGCGCTCGCTCGATATGAATCTTTAATCATATTTTATTCCACTGCAGATAAGGCATAGCAAACTACAGTACGAAACGTGTACAAGGGAACAGCGACGGGATACAAAGCAACTATGTATACAATATGGTTTGTCAGATAAATTCCATTGGTGCCCGAAAGTCTATGGCACCATCCATCTTGTGAAATCACTAAGATTCTCCTCCTCCCGCAAGTTCCAAAATCAACCTGCATGCTACATCCATGAACACAAAGGGCGACACAATCTCGTCGTCCTTGACCTGTGCACCTTCCTTGTCTTTGGATGGCCGGTCACCGGTGTCCGAGCCCGCCTCGGACAGGTCCTCGGGGATGTACATATCGAACTTCCCAGCGTTCAGTTCTGTTGAAGCTTTGTACGACTTCTTGTGGTGGAAATCAACGAGATAGTTGATAGAGTCGACCATGTAGAGTTGTAAATTCATGAGGATCTGATGGCGGAGATGAATGTCAGTTACAATCACCCTAGGTGAGGGGGTCATTCATGTTACGCACCACTACGTCCTGCACCCTTGCTCTGGTTTCCACAAAATAGATCCCCGCCGCCGCCTTCAGATCGACATACCCGCTGCCATCCCATTCTGTCGCCCTCTCTATCCCACCACTCTCTCGCGGCTTTTGTGCAGCCATCCCTCCAAGGCCGCCAAGGTTCCTCTTCTCCTTCCACTCCATGCCTAATGCCTTCAACGTCCGGTATATCTCTAACATGACTTCCATAGGCGGACTGCGACTTCTGATGCCAAAGTGCCATTTCGTTCGATGCTGCTTCTTCTCGCGCTTTTCGATGGGGGTTGAGCGCTTGGCGGAGGCGTATGATGCAAGATGATGAGGTTCAGGAAGTTGTTCGGGGAGTGATGAGTTGAGGACCGCAAAGTTGTTGATCTCGGTTTCGTTTATGGGCGGTGTTGAGAAATCAAGGCCGTCGTCAAAGCTATCGTCATCGTCGTCATCATCTTCGTCTTCATCGTAAGGTCCATTGAACTGGGCTTCGAAGGGATTCTCTTCTGCATCTCCACCACCTGGTGATATCGCACTGGGCGATATCGCATTACGAGGCTGGCGCGCAATCAGCTATCAAGTTAGAAAATCAACGGGGAAGATACACACATCCATGGCGGCGAGCTGTGCTTCTCGTTCTTGCTCTTCGAAATCGGCCACTGCAGTTCTGTGAGATTGTGGCCATGGCAGGAATGCGTTACTCACGATCTCGGCCCAGCCGTCTTTTGTCTCTCAGCAGCATGTACGCGACTTTCACGGCGTTCCCCTGGACACCGTCATCGCGCCTCAAGCACTCCCAAACGTCGTCCCGGTCAACGCCATCCATTCGCGTCGCAAGCTCATCCACGACGTCCTCCTCGATCCGGCCGAGCCCTTCGATGATTTCAAAGTCCAGAACCTTCGGTGCAGTGACAAGGGTCAATAGCGTGGGCAGAACGGGGCCGGGAGGAGGGGGCAGAGGGGTGAGATAGCGCTGTAAGCCGTTGGTGAAGAAGGGGTGCTGGGTGATTTCGGGGACCGTGATGCGCTTCACGGGATCAACTGCCAACATGGCGTTGATGAGATTCTTGGCGTCGTGGGGAAGATACGACGGGACGTGGTATGTCCCCTCTGAGCCTAGAGAATTAGTATCTTACAGGTTCAGTTCAGCGAATGACTCACGAGAGATCTTGGTGAACAGCGTTTGGACGTCGTCGTCCTCGAAAGGCAGACGTCCGCAGAGCATAACGTATAGGATGACGCCGGCACTCCACACGTCTATCTCCGGACCCGTGTACAACCCCCCGCGGATGACTTCTGGTGCTGCGTAGTTGGGGCTGCCGCAGCTCGTCTTGAGGAAGTCCCCGTCCTTGATCTCGTTGCTCAGGCCAAAGTCGGCTATCTTGACGTTGAGGTCGTCGTCCAGGAGCACGTTCTCCGGCTTGAGATCGCGGTGGACAATCTTGAGCTTGTGCGAATACTCGATGCCCGATATGAGCTGCTGGAAGAACCGGCGCGCTCTCGCCTCCGGCATCCGGCCGTTCGCAACGATGTAGTTGAACAGCTCGCCGCCCGCATATTCGAGCACAATGATGATGTCCGTGGGGGTCGAGATGACTTCGTACCTGTTGGAAATATGTAAATCGCCCCACAGTCGACAGGAGGATCGGGCTGTATAAGGTGCTTACAACTTGATAATGTGCGGGTGCCTTAATGTACGCATGTACTCCACCTCCCGCTGCACCCTAGTCTTCGTCTTGGTCGCCTGTATGACCGCCTTGGATATGTATTTCATGGCCACTTTGTGGCCTGTGATAGTGTGTGTAGCCACTGCGATCGAGATATTGTATTAAGCTTTCGCTGGCAACGGCAGATTTGATTCCTTCGAACGCACTGACTTTTTACTTTCCCAAACGTGCCCTCTGCGATGTCCTGAACGACGGTGTACTCCCCGAGCTTCGAGGCGGGGTGCACCACATACGTGTCTTTCAGCGAGCCCATTGTATTGGAGCGATTGTCTGCGGGGGCAGCCAATTGCGAGTCGGTGCGCGAAAGGAGTAAAGCAGGAAGGTATTTACAGTTGTTTATGCTCGTGGCGACTGATTTATTCCGCGTTCGTTCCAATCGCAAGTTGCTTTAACGAACTTCAGAAACACGATGTCCAAGTTGGTGTTATTCTATCACATTCCCGGTGAACTCTTCTCGTGTGCAGATCCCTGAGGAAGACAGATATTAGCGCCAGGTAGACGGCTGCTGGCCTCGTTCCTTGCCCGGATCAGCGGAAGTCAAGTTTCTACAGCCTGAGCCGACCTGAGCCGACCCGAGATATGCATCAGGATTCGCAGCCAATCAGAATGCGTTCGTGACAAGCTGAGCAGTTTAATTAGCGGGGGTGGACAGCATTCTGCATCCTTGACAGGATCAACGCCTCAGGCCTACAAGGACGGCCCACTGTCAGAATTGGAAGCGATACAGAGCCTTTGCTCAAAGTTGAAATTGACGGTTGGTTGGCAATACCGGTGAGCTGATTTGCGCGATATTATTATCACGATTAAAACCCGGCTTCCAGGCCTTCGAATTTCACTCCAGCACACGTATCGTAGGCAGTTAGATCCGTCTGAGTCTGGGCTCTTTATGCGCTGTCATAACGTGTTGACGTCGGAAGGCCATAACATGTATTCAGGCTTTGCGTGTTTCGACAGATAAGGTAAATGTAATAATGTAATATATGCATACTGGCTGATGTATGTACGATGGGGATGCGTGAATTATTATGTTTATCGTTATAGTTAACTGGAATGCAAAACCCGGATCAGACCTTGCGGGCGAGGAGCACGACAGGAAGCTCCCCGGTGTGGGATATGAGCCTGTCCTCGATCTCCCGCTCCCATCGCTGCGCATCGTAGCCCTCCGCGAGCCGCATATCAAAGGACTGCAGCATCAAGCATACGACCATCCGCAGTTCCTGCATCGCGAGGTTCTTGCCGACGCAGTTGGAGGGGCCAAAGGAGAACGGCGTGAATGCCGTTCTGTCGAGGACCACGTTAACCGGGCCCTTGTGCGCGGGCGAGAAGGGCGAGGTGCGCTCCCCTTCGGAGAGCCAGCGATCGGGCCAGAACACGTCCGGAAGCGGGGAGAACGATCGGGCGTCGCGGTGCACGCTGTAGAAATGGGAGAACACGGCTGTCCCTTCCGGAATCACACTTTTGCGGTGTCAGCATTCAAATGAAAAGGGAGGCAAGAGAGGGGTGTACTCACTGAGACCCGAAGGTGGTCGCGCCACTGCCTTTTTCAACTACACGCTGGCTCCCGCTGAGCACTGGGGGAAGCAGGCGCAGGGTCTCGTTGCTAAGTACGACGTGTCAGTGAACCCAGGCATTGCGGCCAATGATGGTGTGGCTTACATGACCGCGTTCAAATAGTTCATGTGAATATGCTTCGAAGGATCGAGGGCGTTCTCGCCAGCGGGGAAAACACTGTCAATCTCGTCCTGGAGCCGGCGGTAGATAGTGGGGTTGCACATGATGAACCAGAAGAGGCTGCTCAGCACAGTGGAGGTTGTGTCGGAGCCGGCCACGATGACCAGGCCGCTGTCGGAGACAACCTGGAATCCGAGTTAGCTTGCTTGATTTTAGCAAATACATTTTGACGTTTTGAGCGCTCACCTCGGTCAAGGACGGAGGATGGGCGTCGGTGCCGTTCTCGTTGAGCTGCATAAATGTCCGATCAGAGGCTATGTATCTGCTTAACAGGCCACAAACTCACGAAGTGGTGGAAAACATCCTTGGTCATAGATCCCTGTTTCATCCGTATCTGCGCACGGCCTATGGCAAACTCGCGGAACCTTGTCTTTTCGGCGCCCACCGGGAAATACTTGTAGTATTGGCCCAACCAAGGAGAGTGCCCCATGGCGGTTGTGATCCTGAAATGAAATGATTAGATGGTGCTGCGAAATGGTGATTGTAGACTTACGTTGTCGAGCCGTCCAATGCCCGCCATATTCCGTCTTTATCACCGTCGCGAAGCATCTCCGAGCCCCCGCCGAATCTGATGTGCAGCATCTTTAGTCAGTTTTGCGCCAAAAGTGTTGCATTAAGATGGTTACTAACGCCATGTCGCTCATAAAATCAAAGGTGAAGTAGCTTATCCACATGGCGAGGTTGGTCGAACCAACTTGGTTGTTGAGCGTCTGCACGAGCTGGGTGGCGCGCTTTTCTATGATTTCTTCGTAGCCCTTCAGCGCTTCGCTGTTGAAGGCCCGGTTCCAGGGGCGGCGACGGCGGGTGTGCTCTGGCCCAGAGATCATGATGAGGGAGTCCGCCTTCCTTTGGGGATCGCGACCGTTCCATACAGGCCCTTTCGGCAAGCCTTGGCTGCCCATCATGGGATTCACAGCCGCGGCGTCCCTGACGGAAAGCTCATTCGGCCCTGTAGATTAATTTTTAGCAGAGGAAAGCTATTCAACAATTATACCGCGAAAGCGTACCTATCCGGACTATATCACCGTATTTATCGTGCAGCGAGCGATAGTAGATGTGTTGCCTTCCGGTGGTGCTCACGTACGTCATCCACAGTTTGGATAGTTTGCCCATCACAGGACCGGGATACTTCGCCAGGGGGTGGACCGGCCCTAGCCGGTAGGCAACAATTGACGCAACCAGAGAAGCCACATAGATGACGATAGAGGTTCCGAACGCGAGTGCAGCGTTCGAGCAGTGGGGGATGAAGAACCAGGTCAGGACTGCTGGGACAGCCACCAGCAGGCCAAGGTGGGCAGAAGGCGCGGTGGGCTCATATCGTTTGAATACTAGATGACAAGCCTTGAAGATGCTTGTGAATACCGCGTCAGGTACAATCAAGGCGATGTCTTACCAGCCCGGAGCCGACAGTCACCAAGACAGCGTCTTGGTACGATAGAGGGGACGAGCTCATTCTGTTTGCGATAGCGTTAAACGTAGCACATGAGCCTTTATATATGCCCTGTGCATGTGCTCCTGTAGTATGATTTTCCAGCAATGTGCCCGCGCAACAAAGAAGCCGATACCATCATGATCCACTGCCGACCGGTGACGGCAACGACGACGCAGGCCGAGCTCGCCAGCGAGTACGCGAGCGTCCGTTTCAGCCGTACTTGTGATTCAGCTGAGGTGGGCTGTGGCAAGTGAACTTCAAATCGCCAATGACGCCGCATGACGCCGCCGGGCCTGCGAAAATACCGATTCAGGGCAGACGGTGACCAATCGCGGCATCATTAGCCGACTCGGATGTCCATGATTTCGCGAGCGGCAAGATCACTGTCAGAGATTTGTCCCAGGACCGGCACCGGGGGCGACGAGGACCGAGGTTCTGCGCCAGGACTTTAAAACGAGATAGCGGAGAAAGGCGCCCGAGTACACATGAGTTTTACGATAGACATTTGGCAGAAACTACACGACTACACGAGACATTGGGGCGTGAGTTGAAAATACTTGGATTTCCTGACCTTGGTCAAGCTGGCCATCGCCTTACTCTCTTCCAGGCATGCTCACTTTTGCTCTTCATTAATATGGAGAACACCTTCCACCGGAAGAGAAGGTTCGCCCCCACCATCATCGCGTTTTCATCTCGCGGCTTTGCTGTCTCCGTTTGACCGCACTGAGCACACACGTGCACTCTCCAGACAATTGCGCTCCGATAGGCCTTGGACTTGTGCGATATGAGCAGGCGATCTCCTACGCCTGTCTCTGCGCCACCATCGTCATACCGTTTCCGTTTGGACATATTCCCCATAAGAGCACGTTCCCATGTCTTTGCCGGTGGCTGGGCACCCTCAAACAGTTCGCATATTTCACGCAAAAGACCTAGCTGGCGTCTCCGCTCAGCCCGTTCCAGGGTCTCTTCCGACCCGTGGTAATCAACAGCAAGGGCATCGAGATCAAGACCTGCGCATTTCAGACAGGCATTGATGACGGCGAAAATTGGAGCAGTGTGGCAGGGGGTAGTGGAAAGAGAACATAAGGGATAAGGGAATTCTTCAAGTTGCCGATCTGTTGTGAAACGGTAAGAGGAGGTCTTCCCCAACGGCCACTGTAAGTAGAGAGAACGGGAATAATCAGATTTGACTGTTCAGATCCGATTTTGCACGTACTCTTGAGTTGAAATCTTCAACTTCACGATCCGGCGCGAGTCACCGGGCCTCAAGAACGGTCTTGACATAGCAATGCACTTCGCCAAGCGGAGCCCAATCCGGAAGCAGCGTCCATAGTTATTATTCGAATGCTTTATACCAGGCTGCGTCAACTGGCAATGTCCACCAGTGAAACACGTAAGCGAATGCAACTTATCTGAAAGGACTCACCGGGAACCAGGTTTCTTCGGCTGTCAAGATTCAATAGATAGACCCATTCCGAGACAATATTCATAGAGCGTTAACTATGTAGAAGACTCAGAAACTCTTTCAAGAAACAAAGACTTCGGTGGCTTACCTGATCGCCCTACGTACTTGTTCGCGGTGTGAGGCCATGCACTGCCATCGCGTTGAGCCTGCACCGAGTTACCAAGCACCTCGATTTCCTTATATCGCCGTAGAATTTGCAATATATTTCTTCCATCGCATTGAAAACCGGCAATGGCAATTTGCGGCTGAGGTTCCCAATGCCAGACGATGCTGTCGATGCACTAGAATCCGATGCTTCAGATTGTGTTGTGTATTGGTCATGCCCTGATTGAGAGAGGGTCAGTGAAAGATGTTCTGTATGTCACTGTTGGATTTTTAAGTGGTTCATATTGGGTTCGAAGTCAAGAAACAAAGCGGAGTCGGGACTCGGATATTTCATTAGTAGGGGTCACGCGTTGGGCGCGTTTCTGTTGCTCTTTGAATTGACACGCCGTAGTCTTTTGCAATGCGCAAGTCCCACAGCGTGCGCAACTACTCTCGCTCCTCCAGCACCATAATTCCCGTCGACGACCTCGGCATCCTCCGCGAAGACGAATCTGCCGAAGACGCCCTCCGCCGCCAGCTGCTCGAAAAGGACCGGGAGAATGACAGGCTGCACTCGCAGATCGACATGCTGCAGGCACAGCTGAGCCAGAGGCCTCCACTGGAGAACATATTGGAGCTGGAGAAGGAGTACAAGAGTCTGGAGATACTCCTGCAGGGGACGCAGCGCGAGAACGAGCGGTGCATGGCGGATATGGAGCGGTTCGTGCCGCATTTGCTGCGATCCCGCCCGTTTAACTGGGATGCATGGCCTTACCGCTGGTGATTAGGGGGAAGAACAGAGAAAAGCTGCTTGAGCGCGAGCTGGAGAAGCTGGCGGGCTCGAATTGGCAAGTAAGTGTCCCGGCTTCCTCTGGCATATCCGCGCCTGGCTAAAACGGCGTCTGCGGAGACCTCGCTGGAGATAGCATCGCCTATCAACCCCACATCCCGCGCTGGGTTCAACACCACATTCAACTCGTCCCCGGCCCCTTCGACGGGAGCGCCTTCCGCCGAGGCTTCGCAGGCAACGCTCGCGCACATCGAGCAGGTGCGGCTGCTGATTCTCGGCATGGAGCAGCGGCTGCAGGTGCGCGAGGAGAAGCTGGAGAAGACTGTGGAGGTCGCGCAGGCGGAAGGCGCCCGGCTGGAGGCGCTGCGGAAGGGGGCGCTGGGCGCGGCTTGAGCGCTTCGGTGTTCGAATCGGATGTCTGCTGGCGGATTTCGAATGACTGGTGCACCATTTCATGAGCCTCTTGATCCCATTCTCGTTGTCTTTGTACACTGCTTATGACATGATACGTAGGTCGTCCTGCTTTGCACGCTCGTAATAGTAATTTCCTCGTCAGACGTGAATTTGAATTATGCATGGCGGCCTTGACGAATAACATCTACATGTTGACATTGACAGATGTTCTCGGCGAGAACATTCCACAAGATACAATAAGGCATTCCAAACAATCGAAGCTGCATTGAGGGCCTTCAAGTGCACACCAACACGATCCTTGGGCCATTCCGGACAATCACAAAGCTAAGTATGCCTCTTTGCACAAGCTTCTTATCAGATCAATTGTTTGTGGAACGCCAGCTGATCAAATAGCCGTCTAACTTTGGAAGATTACACGGCCGGTGCTTCACCTCAGGCTGTGCGATTACTTGTTGTTCAAGGAAGTTGCTCCAGACGCTCGCCCAGAATATTTCGCAACCTTGTAGCGCATCCCACTTTAGGCTTCTTTCCTGCCTCATGACTGGCCTTAGGGTTCGGTTATGGCCGTGGGTCCCATATATTGTTCGATCGCATGCTATGGTTTTAAACACATCATCTTGTCGTCCGAGTCCCTCGAAGAGCACATATCTACCACTATGCCCATCCCCAACAACCTCCCGGAGAAACAGGGACTGAGAGCACGTCCTCAGCAAACGGTGCCGAGGCCCAGCATCCCGCTCCGCGCTTCACAGGTTGAGCTCACGGGCGTTGGTTATGTCGGGTCATACAACTGGGTGAACAACAGCCTTACTCCGACCATAATGGTGCCAGGCGAGTCGACCCCGTCTTCTGTAACACCCGAGTACGCCGAGCGCTGATCAGGCGGTTCAGGGTCACCCCCACTGTGGCTGGACACCCCAATGCCGTTTTACGTCCAACAAGGCTCTGTCGACGAGAACGGCGGTTTCATGATGCACGATACGCCGCTGCTGCCACTGATTCGAGCGGTGGAGCTCGTGTCCAATCAGGACAAGTTTGCCGCCTCCCTGGGACATCGACGAGAGCGCGTTGACTGGCGCGCTGTGGACTTTATCACGAATCGCGGCAACTTGCGCAAGCTGCTCCGATGGATCGATGGGTCTAGCGGTGGACGTGTGCTGCGCATCGACGCGCAGCTCGCCGGGGATGGCACGGTGCTCCTGAATAAATGGGAGAGGCGCACCCCAAAGTTTGTGCAGCCAGGCTCGTATGGGACCAACCTCGAGAAGGCGACGACGAAACCAGCGGCAGGGTGTGAAGGGACCACCACGCACCACCGAGTTGTGAAATATGTAAGCGTCGCTTGTCCTTGGCATGTCATGCATCAAAACATTTAAGTTATATGTGTTTAGAACTTGGGCGGTTTGACGATGGTTGTAGGGTTCGAAGTGGACGCGTTCATACCTTCAGCTGGATCGAACCCTATTCCCAAAGACTTTTCGATGGCATGCGATGCAACCGAGGCAGCCAAAGCGTCCAATTCCCCCAATTCAGGAGATCTAAACATCCTTTGCGGTGGCAGCGTGGTGTCGCAATCTTCTCTGATTGAGCTCAAATCTTCGTACCAGATTAAATGGCCAGAAGTTTATCCGCAGCTGTACCTGTCGCAGACACCATGGCTGTACAAAGCCTCCCATAGCAATGGCCGGTTCCACACGATGACCAAGACAGAAGTGCAGTCACCAGAGTTGGAGGGGGTTGTTGAGATGTCGAGAGTCAGAGTCGAACGTCTAAGGGATGCGCTGCGAACTATCAAGGATATCGTGGTAGAAGCCGGGCCTGAGGGGCGGCTGAGCTTTGTGTTCGAGAACAAGGAGCTGAAGGTGTATGACAGAGAGAGTCGAAGCAGTTCCTTACCAGACGATGTGATGTCACTGTTCTCGTAGGATGGAGAAATTATCAGCCTATGGGCGAGTGCTATGTTTGTACTGCCAGCAGTGAAAATTGTTGATTTTTTTTTGGAGCGAGGGTAGTAGCAGTGCTCGAGACTGCTGCATAAACAGCGATGGGATCTGGATGAAATCTGAAATTTAATGGCCACGAGGACGTGTTAGTCTTCGTCCATGTCTATGTAGTGTCTGAGTTGCAGGTCCGCCACTTGTGGTGGATTTCGATAACACCTACAATAATATACTGGCTGATCAGTTTCGATCCCTGATAAGAGATCCAAGTACCTTTTGGTCCCTGAGCCCTCTATTCTTTTGTTTTAAGTTGGCGACTCGACTACACATGGCAGATCACACTTACATCAACGCATCCAATAGCAGTAGAGCCAACCATTTTTTGTATTTCTAGTCGATAAAGAACCTACCTTTTTATTGATAAAATCCTTTGGGGCTGTAGAATGAGACTTGACTAGTACTTATTAGTGCATTGCGGTGGCCTGGATGAGCTAAGCACAACGATAAGGGCCGGGAAATCTGCATCGGTAGCTCCCGACCTCATGAATCAAGCGTGTGCATTTGGCTGTAGAATTGCAGAGCAGGTAGATCCGGAGAAGGTGACACGCGGTGCACGCTCAGGTTGATCAGGAAGAGTAAGACTTGGAGAACTTGACAGTCACAGTATAATAGGCCCCGCGCCCCACACGCGTGTGCCCGCCCTGGCTAGCGTGCCGTCACTAGCCTTATCCGCACAGTCACGGTCATTCGCTTGGCCTTCAACGTTCAACCACCATGAAGTTCCTACAAATCCTCCTCGTCGCTCTCCCGGCTGTCCTCGCCGCGCCTGCTCTCGAGGAACAAACCCCCTTCGGAGCCGCGCTCGGCTACTCTAACCTCGCCGGCAACGTCTTTGGTGAGATAGCCAAGGGCGTTCAACACATCATACACGGTGTCGAGGAGAAGGTCGAACACGAGGTGAACCAATGGTTCTCTGAAGGAAAGGAGTTTGTCAAGCAGGATGGGCTCGTTTGTAAGTGTGGACCGCGCGTTGTGACGACCATTGCTTATGTTACCACCAGACGAGCTTGTTTCCCACCCCGACTTTGCTGATTACCGGCTGAGGGTAACAAGCTCCAAGCTTTGCGACGCATCCGTCACGCAGTACTCGGGATACCTCGATATCGCAGATGACAAGCATCTGTTCTTCTGGTGCGTGCCTATGCACATCTACGGTTTGGTTGGTGTTGACTGGTGCACGACAGGTTCTTCGAATCGCGGACTGACCCCAAGAAGGCCCCTCTCACCATGTGGCTCAACGGAGGCCCGGGCTGCAGCTCCTCCACCGGGCTGCTCTTCGAGCTCGGCCCGTGCAGCATTTCCGATAACGGAAAGAACACGACGTTCAACCCATACAGCTGGAATACTCACTCCAACATCGTGTTCCTCGATCAGCCTGTGAACGTCGGCTACAGCTACGGCGAAGGCTCCGTTAACAACAGTCCCGTCGCTGGGAAGGACGTGTATGCGTTCATCGAGCTGTTTATCAACAGGTTCTCCGAGTACTCGGAGAAGCCCTTCCATCTCGCCGCTGAGAGGTAAGCTCAATCCGATTACCCGTTCGCTTCACCCACTGATGACCTTCTAGTTACGGTGGCACATACGCTCCTCACATCGCCTCCGTCATCCACGCCGGAAACAAAGCTCTTGCCCTCTCCACGACCTCCAAAGCGAAGCACATCAACCTCGCATCGGTCATCCTTGCCAACGGCATGACGGACAACTACATTCAGATGGCCACCATCCCCGAGTACCTCTGCGATGGCCCGTACCCAATCTACGACGACCCCCAAGGCGCACAATGCACGGCCCTGCGCAGCAAGGTCAGCACCTGCCAGCGCCTCATCCAGTCCTGCCGCGACTACAACAGCAAGTTCACTTGCGTCCCCGCGGCGATGTACTGCAACTCGCAGCTCTACGGGCCGATCCAGCAGTCCGGGCTGAACCCGTACGACGCGCGCAAGACCTGCGACCCGAAGGAGGACGGGCCGCTGTGCTACAAGCAGATGGGGTGGGTCGAGACGTGGATGAACACGCCCGCGAACAAGGCGGTGCTGGGGGTGAACCCGGACCGGACGTTCGAGAGCTGCAACATGCAGATCAACCAGGCGTTCATGATGCAGGGCGACTCGATGCACGACTCGTCGCTGCTGCTGCCGGAGCTGATTGCGGATGGGGTGCGGCTGCTGGTGTATGCGGGCAATGCGGATATGATGTGCAACTACATTGGCAATGAGAGGTGGCTCGAGGCGATGGAGCACACGTTTGGGGCGGAGTTTGTGGCGGCGCCGACTGAGCAGTGGGTTACTATCGAGTCCGGCAAGGAGGCGGGCACTGTCCGCTCTGCGGGTGGACACGGCGCGGGCAACGTCACTTTTGTGACTGTGTTCGACGCGGGGCATATGGTTCCTTATGATCAGCCTGAAGCTGCTTTGGTATGTCTTGTTTTTGTTTGATGACGAGAGTTCCATGAACTGATGAGGATTTGTAGGATTTGTTCACGAGGTGGATCATGGACGTCCCCCTCAACAAGTGATTTGGGACATGCTGAATTGATATTTGTTTATATAAATATATATGGCAGAAAGGATGCACACTGCTTAAGCTTTGCTTCTGGCTCTATACTTTGGCGTGAATGAGTTGCAGGTCGTAATACGAACAAATGAGACATTGGTATCAGCGGCATGAAGGTTGAAATTTAGTCAGCCACTGGCGTCAAGCTCAGTTGAATTTGAAAGTATACGTGGTAATATCGATGGTCACATAAGGAATGTAAGGTAGGAAGTACAAGTGCGATGGTGCAGGTTCGATGCGATATGCGATGGATGATGTGGGACAGGATTGGCTATAATTTGAAGGATGTATGCGTAAGACTTTCAGTGCGATGGAAGAGCGTATAAAGTGGATGCGATGTTTAACTGGATGATATACAAAGAGACATAAGGCTGATGGTGCAGTGAGGATTAATGCAAACGAGTCCAAAAGATGAGGTGCAGAAAGGGATGCTGTAAATCGAGGCAAAAACGCTGCTCGTAAATATATGGGTTTTATTATGAGATTATCCCGAGATGAATGATGAGAATGATTACTGTACTGCGTTGGGCGATGATGCGCTGCGATGAAGGCGCGTTGATAAGGCACGTTGGTGATGCGTTGTTGCGAGTTGTCGAAGCTATTGATTATAGTTGCACGAGGACCAGTCCAGTGGCGACCCCATGCTCGATTATGCGAAGACGTTGATATACCAGATAAAGTTGATGAGATAAATTTTAGTAGCCGTAGTAGGCGCGCTGGAAGACGATGATCAGCAAAGCATAGACCAATAGACCATGTAATGGACGAACCATCCTGTCGAAGAGCCAGATGACCTTTGAGCCGGTCTTGCAGCCGCGAAGGGTGACAATGTGGCTGCGAATGCAATCATACAGTTGAGCACGCTGGTCTTTGTCAACCTGTACCGTCACTTGATCAGATAGATAGAATATAAAAGGTGTCGAGATCGCTCACGTTAGGGAGAACGCTGGCGATCAGTTGGCTTCCATGAGTTGACAAAGCGAGATCGACGATGATAGCCCTCCGAGCATTGCTAGTGTCCAATGTCAGCGCTAGCGACTAGAGACGAAGATGGCAAACCAACCTCTTAGTAGGCTCACACATCCTCTTGACAATTCTGTCGAGAGCATCCTTCCCTCCCTCCTTGAGCGCCTTCGCCACGGACTTGGCACCCTGCTCGTTGGTCGAGTATTCAAGGAGGCCAGCGAGGAGATGCTCCAGTGCACGCTCACGATGTTCCGGCGAGCCATGCTCGAGCACTGCAAGGTCTGGTAAGGCTGAAGCTCATAAGGGAAAGGAGGGATAGACTTACGATGTTGAACGCAGTATGCGCCCCACTGGTTTAAGCACACTTCACCAAAAGTAGAGGAGCCTTGGTTGAGAAGCTCGTCGACGATGCCGTCCTTGGCAGAGTCCTCGAGGTTCTCGAACGCGTGCTGGATCACGAGGGAGCCCGTCTCATGACATGCAAGTGCCGCCCATTGACCCTTCAAGGATTTATTGACGCTGAAACAAGAACGTTAACAGCACTCGGTAAGCAGAATGAATTGGCCAACTTACAAGGCAAAAATGGGAGGAGCGGGCTCGGACCAAGATAGCTCCATAATCTAGCCACATATCAGCAGAGGATTTGCGATATAACAGGAGATATGACTGACCTTGCTCCAGACGTGAGAGGCGTGCTTATTGACGAGCGTCTGTGCGGGATCGTGAGAAAGGAGCTCCGTGACGATGGCGAGCCTGAGTTGCTCCTCGCTGTCCAATGCTTTCTGGAGAACATGACAGCCATAGCAGTTCGTCGCAAGCTCAACGACGCGACCCCTGTAAAAACATTAATCATTAATAAAAGAGCAAACATTGTCGAGTGTGCACTTACTTCATGCAATCGACAATTTTCTTCCTCTCCTCAAGCGTGGACGCGGCCTCAAGGCATCGTTGCACGGCCCAGTTTCCAAAGCTGTGCAGCCGTCGTGTCAAAATAACGAAACGGGCAATTTATATGAATTGAACACCTACCGATGTGCCATCATCTCGAACCCTTTAGCGCATATAGCGTCAACGATTCTTCCTCGTTCCTCCACATCGGCGACCTTGAGCTTCTGTTGGAGGAAGATAGATGCTTGCTGGTCGGAGGACTTGATGATCCGCGACACAAATACGTGATATGGCGGGGAAGAGGCGGGGTGCAGAAGGGAGAGAAAGTTGATAGGCTATGCAAGAAAATACGACACAAATAAGCATGATGAGCATGAAGTAAAACATAAAGAGCTTGCCTCGTGAGCGTATGCAGGTGCTGCGAGAACAGGGGTGGAAGCCCGAGCAGGACGCGGAGGCGATGACGATCCCGGCGAGGTTTGAAGACCGTGCGAGAAGGAAAAGCGGGGAGGCGCAATGTATTGCTGTTGCTGGTGGTGGTCTGCTTGCGGCAACCCGAGTCCATTGGCGCTATTTCCCATGCTGAAATCGATGCCAACGAGCTTTTCCTCCGGTCGGAGCCACTCAGTGGAGGTCGGATAATGAGCCTGGCGCCAGGAGAGGGAGGGGACGCGTCGGAGATCAGTGCGACGCGACTCGGGTGCGTTGGACGTGTAATAGGGTGATTGCTGCTGCTGCATCTCTTGCTGAGAGTCTTGAGACGAGGGCCACATCTGCATCTGGGGCTGGGAGTGATTTTGAGACGAGGTGGGTGCGGGAGTGGGCTGTTCGGAGAATGGTTCAAAGAGAGGGAAAGATTGCGGAGATAACAGATAAGATGGTTGTGGCTGTAATAAAGTGCGATAAGATGGAGACTGGGGAGACGAAAGAAGATGATGCTCGAATGGTCGTGTGGTCGAAGATTGTTCAAATAGCAGCGAGTTATGGTGGTGTAAATTAGGTATGGAGTTATAAGCAGAGGCAGATGCAGAAAATGATGATGTATGCGGGTCGTAAGGAGAGTAGAGTTTAGGATCAACAGGCCGTACTGGAGAAAGATCGGTGGGTGTAAGAAGCGTTGAAGCCGAGGACATGGGCGAAAAGTCTTCGAAAGAACTTCCAGTCGTGTCGAGAGATACGTCGAGACTCAGTGGCTCTGGACGCGGCCGAGCAAAAGGCGCAGGAGAGCTAAGATCAAGCACCCGAAGAAGCTGCTCAACATGCTATGTCGACGCGTCATTAGACAATACAAGAGTATAAAGGAAGAAAAGACGCGAACCGAATCTTCCAAAGTAGGTGAATTCTTCTTGCGACCTTCACCAATCGCACCTACGCGCATTTGACGCGCATTCTGGGAGCCGCTGGGCCCAAAGACGTCCTCCTTGGTAATAGGGAAAGATGGAGCGCGATGTAGCTGTGGAACAGGCCGTCTTTCATACTGAGCGCCGCGGGGAATATTGTCTAGGGCCTTTGGCCACGATGTCTCGGACTGTGTAGACTGAGGGGCCCATATGGACGCAGATAACTGACGTGATCTAGGAGGCTGAGGATCGTAACAAAATGGTAGAAAAGAATGGGGAGGATCCGTAGTAAGGGACATGAAAGATGAAGGCTGGGGAAGGCGGTGAGGGGAGGTGGGGGTATGAGACAGAGAGAGATGACGGCCCAAAACTTAACTTTATACTGTGCACACAGAATACCAGACGAATTACGATCACCCATAAGCGGAAATCGAAGCGCTTCTTTGGGTCTCCCTTTCACAGAATCCGTCACACTGACACCCTGCAAAGTATTGCTTGATGGCGGGCGATGCGGCGCTTCGAAAGGCTAACGTAGGAGTAGCCTGAACTGATGCAATTATTTAGCAGCCATCGGGACGGGCACTGCAAAGAACAGGAATAAGTGGGCTATTCCACGGTAGATTTGGAACTTGCAAAATACCTTGCATTGTCTCAGCTCAAAAGCGCTGAATTTTGGAGATAGACATTTCAATCGGGTGTACGTAGAGCGGGAGCTTCTTGTCGAACATCGTTGTATCGAAGGTGTTGATAATTTGCTACTTGTGTGTACCGGCATTATTGCTCACTATTTCACAGATTTTTTGATGTGCCAGGGTATCATGCAGCGCCAAAAGACCCATCATCGAGCTGCAGGTGGACAGATGCAAAAAAGAAGAGAAATTCGGCTTCCACTGCTGATGGAAATCCAAATCCATGGAGCCGCGTAGGCTCCATTCGGCGAGGCTGGCGGGCCACCAACTTCTTTTCGGCACAGCACGTCGGGATGGCCGACGATAGTGGCGCATGCGGGTAACGTCTTTCATATTAAATACTCAGAGAAATATATCCAGGATCATCAATAATGGCGAGCTCCTAGGCGTCGAGCATCACCGACAAATAGATAAAGTATAGTGTCCTGAGTGTAAGACCATCGATATCGCCACCACGCACCGGTTAAAGTACTGATCAACACGATAGATATGGAAAAGCAGATGTAGGCAGGATGTGAACACTGGAAGATTCAGCCGAGATCCGGCAACGTGTCGTGTGTATTGGAGCTCGTCATCTGCCTGAGGATGCCTGCTGTCCTCGTGTTCAATTTATATCCCACTCCTATCATTCCCGTGAAATCGTTCAAGAAGTTTGCGGCAGCATGACCGAGCTATGCATAGATATGCACTGTATGATTGGCATCGGGTTCCTATGGGAGTGTGACCACCCTTGACAAGTCGCAGAGATCCGCAAGACTCCGAGTCCGACAGCTTGATACCGTTTATTGCTCGTGGTCAGGCTCGCCGTAAGTCCGAGTCGCAGGTAGTGTAACGTGAGGACCTACAGGTGTAATGTCGCTGTTCTCTTCCGATGTGTTGATGAAACCATTAATATTGTGATCCTTCCAACAAAACACCTGCCCACGAGGATCACCCACGGGTAAATCGGCAAGCGGAGGATTCGCCATGAGCACAAAGCTATTCGTGATTGGTACCAGGGTGTGATCTGGAAAGGATATTCGACAACCCATACGAGAGCTAAAGAGCCGAACTCAAAGCTCTGAAGGCGTTGACTCGGAGGACGTCCGCAAAATGCAACGCCGCATGCCGTTTACCCGCAAATGATACAACCGACAAAGTATTTCCGGCAGAGGTGGCTGAGCATACCGTCGATAATTACGCGCTCGGGTGTGGATATCTCAGCCGAGACACGGAAGCGACAGAGCCTAGCAGAGTTCAAGCCTCAGCAAGTTAAAATATGGCCCAAGATGGCGATGGTTCGCGGGAGTGGAGCCTATATAATACGGCACAGCGACAGCTTGAGTGGCAAGGGGCGACCCGCGGTGAGAGAAAGTCACGGGAGCTGAGGGGTGTTGATCCGTTGCGATGATCTTACTTACATTGTTACAACGACTATCTCGAAACGATGTCGAGGTGGCCGCCGAGGCACATCTGTGGGGGTGAGGAGCTGGGATTCGCGCTTGTGATAATTTATTCGTGTCCGTCGTCACCACGACATGTCCCAAGTTGTCATGTCATGATTTCTAAGCAATCCGTTTCGCGTTCGCGTCTAGTAAACCAAAGACTGATTTGGTGTTCTAGAATTTGGGTGGTATACCGAGCAGTCGAGACCGCGTTGCTACATAGTAAAATCTGCAAGGAAGAGTGCGGGGTAGCGCATCAATTAATGGCGTACGGGCCGCGGTCAAAGCTTTTACCACCGGCTGTCCCTGCCCATCTACAACGCATTGGTTCCACCACCAGGTATGCTGTTGCGTGTCGGCTATTTATCCCATTTGGGCGCCTACGGCAAACAGGTCTGGGCTTATCACAGGGCGCGCCAATGGGGTGGCTGCTTGTGGATATATTACAGACGTTAAAATTCTGTTCGGAGAAAATAGCGCTAGTTTGAATACTGTTAAATCCCATGTGAAGACGTACCTGCTCAATTGTACCTGTCTCTACGTATTGTCAGAGATGTCACAGCGCGCACACATAATCCTTGCGCGGGTGGCTCATGAATGGTTGATGCAGCCAGCGCGGTTGATTACCCGGAGATGGGGCAGGGGAGATGGATACAACACCCCACAACGCGATCCAGTCTAGATTCCTCGACACTACCACGGCTGTTATCATACGGCTGGAGCTTGCGTAGCGGTAAACCTCAAACCAAGGAGACGGCACGAAAGCCGTAAAAATCGCCGGTAGCCGCGTAGCAAGCCCAGGCTACATGATACACCTGCGGAATATGAACGTAAAGTGAGCCCCACAGAACAAGGCGCAACGCACATGGGCAGGGAGAATGGAGAGAGCGATTCTCCGGGGGTTCCAGCACGATCCACGGGCGTTGTGTTTCTGAATTACAGTCTAGATCCGCGGAGCGGCGAATTGCTAGCCACCGCCTTTATTCGCATCAAAGCTGCGAGTCCCGCGGGTACTTATCCATGTCACATATCACTAGAATGAGGCTCTTCGCGGCGTATTCTGAACTTTGCTGCTCAATTACTGTCGGCGGGGCGCCACCAAGCATGCATGTTCGGAGCCTTACTCAGCTGTCCCATTCTTTCTTTGACTACCCAAGACGCCTACTTTTGGGATGATCAGCCAGGTCTAAACCTGATTGGCATGAGTTTCGAGTTTCGGAAATGATAAATGATCTGCACGGACACGTTCACGATGCTCTTGACAGGAATGAAGAGGGGTGATGCATGATGGGTCCTGTCAGGGTCATTATCAATTGGTTGCAAGTAGGATGGATTCATGATAGACAAACATACATAGACAGGTCTAGCCGTCTAGGAACGTTTTCCATCACGACCGGATAGCTTTGGCACGTTTCTGCGAAATACAGATGCTGCAACGATTTCTGAAGTATCTCTGAGTCTGGGCCACCATCTTGCTTGCGGAAGCACGGCGCCGTTCCATCTCCACCCGCTCGCATGAAACTTTGTATTCCAATTGTCCGTGCCATACGTTGCAAGAAACTGAGGCTCGTCGCCTATGGTTTAGAGTTCCAGGTGTTGGCGATTTCGTCGCCCAATGGTTGCGACAGAGCGCCACCCCGGGGCCGGGATTATCTATGCTTGGAAAGCTTTACTTAGCTGCCTTATCTAAAGATTGATTCTTTGGGGATGCTTGACCTTGCCGAATTTTGAGTTTCTGGAGGGATCGCGGGGATCTGCACGAAGCTTTGACGCTTGTTGCCAACAAGAATGAAGGGTTGACGCGTCCTCTCGAATCACAATGCTCTAGTGTTAATTAAATGCAGGTCTAGTAGCAAAATTTGTGCTACAAACGTACTTGTAAGCCACAGTGGTGAGTGGCGCGCTTGATCTTTCAACCCGGTAACGTCCAAAAACCTTCAAATGACCGTTGCTGTGAGCGGATATCATGAGCCATATGAACGCCGTCGGTACGTAGTGGACCCTTAGGCCTTAGTATCCGCACGTGAAGCGAGCCCCTATCCAGCCTACGCTATAGACTATAGCCTTAGGCGATCTCCCGCACGTCCACAAACAGACGGTCCAACTGGGCCTGATTGAAATCTGGTGGCTAATCCGCAGCCCTCGATAATCATTACGGATGTGGTCGAGGCCGCGAAGCGGCTTGAAACGACTGGAATAGATGTTGGAATAGAGTTGAATGAACAGGTTGGAATAGAGTTGAATGAGTGCCATCATGATTCATTGAATCATAAGGGAGCTAGATTGGTTTGGACGCCGCGTGGCCCAGATTAATTTAGCCATCGCCACAGCTGACTATACAGCTGACAGCGGTGGCTTGATTGACTGAGTGGATGACTGGGCGCCGCGCGAGGGGGTGGATATGCTTTGGTTATTATACATACCATCAGGGCTCGACAAATTAGAGGTATTCCACCGCCGCACGCGTTATGCTATGGAAATTAGATATTGCGCCTGTGTAAGCGGGCGAGTCAGCTTTTACGCGACGCCAGCTGAGTAGACAGTTACGGATGCACTCCAGGATCTGGGGTATATATGAATCTGGCGTTGGCCTTGTAGTGTAGAAGCGATCTTGACGGCGATTAGCGCTGTTCCGTGTGTGACTGTGTGCTTCCGAATAGTGGCACAGCTGACAGCGAGGAGTCCAAGACGAAAGCAGACTGTCATTCGGATTTGGGTTCGGTGAAACCAATTCACGAGCGCGCGTGAGGCAAGTTCAACAATAACAAACTGGAAGCAGATTGCCCGAATTCGGGCCTCTGCCCTTGCGGTTCGATTCCAAATTGCAAGGGCGCCTGAGGTCCGAAGGTGACACTCCAGGGGGGTAGCACAGGCCCAGTGTCTGGGCCTGTGTTGATAGGCCACCATCCGATATCACAAGGACTAGTCATCCGCATTTGGAACGATGAACACAAGCGTATCAGATAGGTTGACATGTCATGAGGCCGTCGTGATCTGGCAATCTGACTAGTCCCAGACGAAGGACTCTCCCGCGAGAAAAATAGGCTTCACCTTCCGGCGCATCTCAGCCAAATTTGCTTCCGCTGCCGCAGCCTCGAGGTCCGAATTCGTATTTGTGGCGGGCAGCTGTATTTATGTGTTAGTTTGTAGAAATGCGTCGCCATGTCGGTGATGACATAGCTCCGTGCGACCCTATCGTAGGCTGTGACTGGCGCCCGATCGCGACCTGCGTTTGAGAGCGACCCCACGGTTGGATCAAGTTTGGCATCTGAGGCCCACGGAAAACTATCTGTGGCGTCGGAGGCTTGTTCGAGCGTATGTAAGTACTGTACAACGATATGAGAGAAGCAGATGTGAGCCGTGAGAGCGAATCAGACGAACCTGTCAAGGGGGTCAGGTTCGTGAACAAATCCGCAAAGCATCCCTTATACGGCAAGCTTAGCCAGCGCCGAGCCCAATTTTCAAGTGAAGACGTATCCACCCGAGATTATCGGTGATGCGTACAGGTAATTTTGTGACTTGGATTCGAGGTAAACCTGAGTAAACGCCGCATCTTTCAGCAACTCTATTGGCGAGGCACAGGAATCAGCTTCCGTTGGCGCGCATCGCGGCAAGGACATGAGGCTCGTGTTGTGAGGCACGAGCTAACACTTGTGACAACTGATGACATCGAGAAAGCGATTGATACTCCACCGACTACGGACGTAAATCCATCAGCGAGAGAGCCTCGCGGGTTGGCAGGACTGGATGGATGCTTTGTTGTCATATGTAAGCAAGACGTGTGCCTTGACTTCCATACATCCACCGCCGCCGGAAAAGCATCGAGCCTCAATCCAAAGAAGTGGAAGCCGCCATATTTTAACTGACGGAAGTGGGTTAAGAGCAGAACGACAGTGGGTCCACAGGCCATAACAGCATTTGGTGAAGAGATCGGCGCTGAATCCACTCTGCGTGGGTGTAAACATGAGTCAGAGTGGAAAGGGTGAGAGAGGCGGGCACGAGAGGTTGGCTCGTGCTACATGTGCGAATCCAAATAACAAATAAGGCAGAGGCTATCGGCCGATTGAATGCTAGGCTACGCGACCAGGACCGATGTAGAATGTGGTCCATACGCGCCTACACGAGACGCGCTGACAGTTGTCTGCTGAAGCCTTGAGGAAAGCTCGGAAATAGGAGACAAGAGCGACGGGAGTCAGCGGGAGTAGACTTCTCCAAACGTTGTTCCATAGAACAAAGCAAAAGCAATTCAGACTCCGGCGTAGTGCAGGCGCGGACATAATGGGCCTTATGAAACCACCGTTAAACGACTGTAATTTTGATCGCCGTCAAGGCGGCGTCTGTCAAGAAACGCTATCCTAAATCGGACCGGGTCCTTCATATACCAGTCCTCTCCGCCGCCTAGCCTTGCATTCTCCTCCCAACCCTACTTTTTGTTCTGGTTTCCTTCTCTGTTGTCGCTATGATTTACCAGACCAGTACTCTCTGCAGGATTCCAGCCGAGGTCCTAGAGAACATCGCCCTCGAGGTCACCGTGCTTGATCCCTACGGCCCACCCTCCGGCTTGATACCACTTCTCTGCACTTGCAAACATATTGGCCAGCTCCTGGCCTTCAAGCATACCCCGGATCTCTATGCCAGAGTCTTCCGATCGCGCTTCGATGTCGCCGCAGCCAAGCGTCGGTTTGGGCCAATAGCCGTGCAGTCATCCAATCTCTCTAAACAACTCATAATATATTGTGAGACCTTGCGGGACATCAAACGCGGCGACATATACTCTATCACCGTTGAGGGGACCCTCAAATCCGCGCTTTTCCTTGCGTTGGAGAGCGACGGCAAGAACGCCGTCCAATTGCAGAAGGCTGGCCTGGGAGATTTCGTCGATCGCTTCGTGAGGGAGCGTTTGCGTGACACTGCGCCTTTGTGTAATGGTTGGCCTGCGGAGAGCACTGTAAATGCTATCGCATTATGGCTGATGTGGTTTACTACCACTCGAGGTGAGTCTTATGGTATTTTCATCGGCATCACGCGACTAACCATCTCCTGCAGAGCAACTACAGGCAGAAACGATCGAACAACGGCAGCAAGTCATTGACCTGGTCCTCCCATATGTGGTCATGCCTTTCCGAGTATGTCTGCCCAAAATGCTTCATGTCCATATTCTAATCCCTGCCATAGTATCCCTCCGCGCACGCTCCAGCCAACCACTTCAATATGCCCCTGCATACCCCTTCCAATATATCCCCTTCACGCGTGTGGTCGCAGCGGTTCCCGAACTCCATCCCGACTGCACATGGTTCTTTCCCACTGTATCGCGCAACTAGCGCCGTACTAGAGGATGTCTTCCACTATGACATCAACTTGGAATTTTCACGCCCACTAGTCACCGTCGCCGCCAAAATGCTGTACTTCTCTCGGCGCGAAATTCTGCCCATCGGCGTCCCGCCCCATCTCCCCTTCGACCGCGCAACTGCCATCGCGCTAGGCCACACGCACGTGCGCCCCACCCAGGCGGACGTGCACGAGGTCAACGCGCACCAGAGCGTGCAGATGGTGCCGCCGCCCAACTGGAACTACGCAGACACCCTCAGCCCTTCGGAGCTTGACGCGATGCACCAGGGCCTGTGGACACCCACGCTGACCTCTGCGAGCGCGATGTGGGACAACGACTGGAACCGCTCCGCGTTCTGCTTCGACCCGTGGTCCACTCCAAAGATGAAGGGCGTCACTTATACGCACGGGATGTTCAACGGGCTGTGGCAGGGCCGCATGCTTGTCCCCGACGAGCTGCACTACCGCACGCTCATGCGCACGGGTGTGCGCCCGCCAAACTTCGGCGAGGGCAACCCGCATGTGACGACGGTGCCCGTGTTCATGCGTCTGCGGGAGCACCACTGCATCAGTCCGGAGCAACCCGTCCGCGTGGGCGGGCGCGGAGACCATTTCGACGAGGGTTTGAGCAATGCATGGATGCCGAAGATGCGCATCAACGAGGACAATGGCATCTGCGTTGTGACGGATGAGAACGGGAACAAGTCGAGTTACCATACGTATGTGCCGGGGAAGCCGAGCCCGCACAGCGAGGAGACGTGCACGTCCTGCATCGAACATCGGGAGCGGTCCGAGGATGACATGCGGCAGCGGAGCGCCAAGTTGGCGAACCCCGATGTCGACATGGATATGGATATGGATATCCCTGCGCCAGATGCTGAGGTCGAGAGTGTGTTCGCCAGCGTCGGGCTTGCGCATGATTACGAGATGGAGGAGGACGACAGCGAAATGGAGGATGACTATGAGGGGAGTGACGTGGAGAGTATGCACGCTGACGAGGTCATGCATAAGGACGAGGTCATCGAGCCCCAGCCGGCGCGCGTCAAGTGCGACGGCATCCAGGACATGTTTCTCACTGGCGAGGTATGTTCGCCCCTGCGATTTTCTCAACGGTCGCTGACCATGTTTGTCTACAGACCGATATGAACCACGGCCAAGCCTGGAATCACTACATCTTCTACGGCCGCATCCGTCCATGGGATGGGCTTATCGCGCTCGTGCGTGTTCCACGCCGCGTGTCCGGTCGCGAGGACCGCCACCTTGGTCGCTGGGTGTTCACAGGCTACATTGTGGGTGGCAAGAACTTCGTCGGCACCTGGCGGGCATTGCATCAAGAAGACGTTGGGACGCCGACATGGGAGTCGGCATTCTGTATGTCTCGCCGCGAGTGAATTTGACGGTTGTTTGTATTTTCAAGACTTTTTATACCAAATCCAAATCATATATCATATATACCTCGCACTCACTATTCTAGGACCCGCATGGATAGTTGCATTGCATGTATATATACACGCACATACACACAGCGCATCGCCCCTTTCCCTCATACAACATATCCCTTCATGCGCATCTAACCCACCAGACATCGATACCAGACATCGAATGTCTTAGTCACTATCATACAACTATACGCCTGTCTTGTTCTTATGCTGTAATACTACCCACCTCATGCCATCCGAGTCACTTGAGAATGCTTCGTACATGGTTGATAGAATGTCACCAACTACGGAGACTATTGTCAGCACACTTATAACTCGCCGTACAGGCCCCTCAGGGTGGAGCCCCAGCTCGACTCCGAGTGATCTGCGCCGTGCCTGGGCGCGAATCCCCATTAAATGTGTAAACTCCGGCCTCGTTCTGATCCCCTTGTTAATCTCCGCCATGCAAATTCCTATCGTCTCACCGTTGGCCGATGACCCCAAGGCTGAAACAACCGTAAAGATTATTGCTGGAAAGGTCTTCGATCCCTATACACTTCAGCTATTGGACAAGCGCGTTATTACTGTGTCTCCTGTGTCGGGGCTCATAACCGACATTCAGCCTTGGTCTGACAGTAACGATATTCAAGTTTGCGATGACGCCGATACCACCGTCATCGACCTGCGCAGTCTAACCGTCTTGGCTGGCTTTGTTGATGTGCACGTACATTGTACGTGGCACCAATATTATCATGTTTTTAAACGCGGCATTGAACTTCGAGCCCAGTCTTTCTCCATACATATTCCGAAACGTCGTGGGATGACCAGGTAACTAAAGAAAACCTTGTGGAGCGTACGGTCAGGGCCACTTTGCATGCAAAGCGTACTCTTATGGCCGGGTTCACCGCCGTTCGGTGAGTAGCGGTGTCGTATGTAACGGACATATCATTAATAATTGTCGCTACGGAAACAGGGACCTGGGGACAGAAGGAGCTGGAGATGCCGATATCTCGCTACGAAAATGCCTGTCTGGTGCGAAACCCTTGATACCAGGACCTCGATACTTTTGTGCAAACCGAGCCATTGTCTGCACCGGAAGTTATGGTGCGCGATCCCATCGCAACTTGTACTATACTGACTTGGGAGTGTTACGAAGGCCCGAAAAGCTCGGTCCACATCAATCAAGACGGCGTTGAAGGCATCACGGGAGCTGAGGTTGCGGATGGTATAGAAGGGTGTATCAAAGCTGTTCGAAGGCAAGTTGGTGCAGGCGCCGACTGGATCAAGGTTCGTGACATTCCCAGGTGATATCGTAACCAGCTCAGCATGACCTCAGGTATACGCAAATTGTAGGCATTGGTTCTGAAAAGCGGCATCTTTGGGATTTGCTAACATGCATTCAGACGGAATGCGCTCTCGTATGACACCCGTTTCATCTCGGGCGGGCCAACCAAGCGCAACATTCAGTACCCCGGAGCTCAAGGCCATTATCGACACTGCCCATTCATATGGGGTCAAAGTCGCCGCTCATGCGACGAACGAGGACACGATACAAACACTCAGCGATCTCGGCGTTGATTCGCTTGAACACGGCCTGGGGGTAAATGCACACAACCTACACGGCAACATGAAGTGGGCTCCCACCCTCGCGGCGTATTACACATTGGGCCAAGATAGTGATACCTGGAGAGATGCGAAACTCGCATTCACCCGTGCTGTATCAACAGGAGCTGAGAATATTGTCTGCGGAGGGGATACCGGCGTCTTCGCACACGGGGAGAACGCCTTGGAGATGCAACTCATGGTGAAACTCGGTGCTGATTGGAGGAAGGTGTTAAAGTGGGCCACATTGGGAGGCTGGGAGTGTGTTCGGTCAACGGGATGGGAGGGTAAGATTGGCGCCCAAAGACTGGCTAGAGTCGAGGAAATGAAAGAGGACAGAGGGACGGTAGGCGATAATGAAGTACCGTTTGGTGCTATCCGGAAAGGGTTCGCGGCAGATATCATTGCGACATCTGGAGATTTCGAGCAGGATTTTGGGAGCGCGGTGGAAGCAAGTAGCATATTATTTGTTATGAAAGGAGGGCATGTGTACAAGCAGGACGGCAGCGAGAAAGCGTAGAATAGTACATAGAACAAATGCAACTTCAACCGTGGGAATTATTACAAAGCATGCAGCCAGCAGGAAATTTGCTCAAGTCTTCTGCACCTGTCATCTTCACCATTTTCCCAAACTTTTCTGAGCGTTGGCCTCTTCTTCTGTTTACCTCTGATGACTCTCTGGTTTGCGCAATATACTAGGCAATTCCCTTTTTAGCATCGTCTTGTATGTGCCGGTAATGCTACTTGGTGTCCTCTGCTCGTTTGCTGCGTGAATTGACAGCATGTTCCCGTCTTGTTGATCTGCCATCCTCTGGTCCATTGACCCCACGAACCAAGTCAAGGCCCCCTTGCCCTTCGCGGACCATTCACACCGGGGGCCTGTTACGTTCGTGGAAGATTAATCAGGTTCGTTCACCTCGCTGTTGGACCTCGTTATGGGGCTCAGCAGGCTCACGGGGTAGCGGATTCTATCGTTCCTTCAGAGTTGAGTGCGCCATCTTCTTCTGGTGCACTCGTAGTTTTGGGACATACATTCCTTCTTGTCACATTCCATTGCCCTGGTACTTTGGGCGGTGTTGCGCCGCCATCACCGTAGGACCATTGTCGCTCGCCTAACGGGTACTGACCCGCATGTTAATGACAAATTGCCATCCAATATATTCCATCTTATGCCATTTCTGCCCCGCGAGCCGCTTTCCAGCATGTGAAACCATAGCTTCTGGAACCCATTGGCTACATTCTGGAGCTTGGTCCTGTCATCGATTGACACAATGACGAGTTCGTGAGTGTTTCATTCCGCATCTCAAATGTAAACATGTTGATCCAGCTTTCCGTAGTTAACATTCATCACAGCAACTTTGTCGTCGATCTGACAGCAAGGTATTCTCCATCTGCCATCGCGCCCGTTTCCGGTTTTGCTGTATTCCATATCGTTCAACGGCGTTTTGAGTCTTGCGTCTATCTTGTGGAGTATATTTACGCGGCTCTTGTGTTGGCGGTATCTATCTGCTGGATGATCAAACGCCGATACAGCAGACGGGCTTATGCTCGTGTTCACTCGCGGCGGAGATACCTAAGTTCCTTGCCTTCCCTTTGACTTCCTTTCTTTGGGCTTCCTGTGCTGTTGTGGTGTATCTTTGGCATGTATGATGTCGCTGTTATCGCGGATAACTTACCTAGACGTATGGCTATCCCCTAGGATGACTATCACGCTCAAGGTTCCATTTTCTTTATTTGACGTATCTCGGACATTCAAGAATAATACAAATATTCTGAGCAAAATGGCGTCTGGTACAAGTCTGGATGTGCTCAGGGGCGGGATGATGTTATAGTCCTCATTGGGTAGGTCCCCTTGCGCGCGAATGAGCAATCGCGGTCGCAGTTGCTCTGGTTCTTCACCAATCAGCCTGGTCCTGATCCATACACGCAGCCGCACGCCATGTTCTATAATACGCTGAAATTCCTGGCGTTAGTGATTCAGCCTCGGCCGGTGGGTATCCACAAATTTCACTCCCGTAACGCACTGGACCGGTGGTCACCGACGAAGTTGACGCGTCGCACTACAGACGTTCGACATTCCGCCATCTGCATCTGAGCCATTTTATTACTACAACACTACTTCTCGTGAGCTTCTATTCGCCTATCACATGTACATCGCTCAGACAATTGGATAGATGTACGAGTCGCGTCGCATCAAGCCTCACGCGCAGTCAACGAACCATCCTTCTCTTTCGCGTCTTCCGTGTCTTTTGGATCTTTGGTTGGAACGAGGCATTTTGGTAGCAAACCATCGTTGAGAGAACGAGATGCATATAACCATCGTATGAATCCTGGCGCAGTATGTGTTTTATACCCGCTTATCTCTGTCGCTTCTGACTATCCACAGAGCCGGTTCATTGAGGCCATCGATTACGCATTCTCTCCAGCGCTTTCAACGAAGGTACGTAAAACGGCCTGTCGAAACGTATCCCCACTCAATACCACACCCAAGCAGACTTACTCTAAAGCACCTACCATTGAGGTATGTGTAACCAATATCCATGAAAGACCGCTCTGAGGCAACTCACCACTCGCAGCAGAACAGCCCAATAAGAAATATTTCAGCTCCTTGCGCCCAATCCTTGCGTAGATCCCGTGGGCGCATTACCAGCTTCCAAGAGCCAATAGTGCGTATATGCATTGGTGATTTGAGTTTCACCTTCATAAAGACCTGTTAGCCATCACTAGAAGATATTTCCGCACACGACTGCCCTCTCTCGCCATCTAAAATACCCCGCTTGCGTAAAAATGCGCAACACTTTGTAAGCACAGGTACTTTCAAAACTCAAAAACTATACTGAGCCGATTTGCAGAGCCCGCGTAGTTTTCCTACAATTTTCTCAAAGCTATCACCCATCATCGAGGACTCCGATCGCCTCAAGAACCCCTGGTCTCCTATCTCCGCGCTTTCTTGCTCAAGCTTTTCTGAATCCGTTTACTCCGAGGAAGATTTGCAACTTCATCTGATAGACCGCGCTTCCGGGGTATTTATCGATAAAGTGTGCAAGGTGCGGATATTGATACGACCGTGTCCATCGAGAAGACTCACGGTTCTTGTCGGTAACAGGCAACTCAGAGTCCCGTTCTTGTCGAGGACTTCGAATTCTATGACCTGGATGCTTCGTATCGATTGTCTTCGCATCAAGAACGCCTGCTGGTGGACTCAGAGCATGTCGACTTGGACAATATCCTCGGATCTGGTGGACCCTTTCCTTCGATGATGCTTACACTACCGACTCCAGAATTTCCTACCTTGTCTGCGTTCAGCCCTGACAGTAGGCCTGCAAACATCTTGGCATCTCGAGCAACAGAATTACAAGAGACTCGTCACAAATCTAAGCATCAAGGAGATAGTAGCACCATTCAAGAGCTCTCCTGTAATCCTCTTCAGGCGACAGTTGGCGTCAGTGAAGGCTATCAAGGCTATGGTGGTACCGGCGAACACGAAGAACGAAGGCTGGATCGGCTAGATGTTCCTGTGGTCAATTCGCGAGGCGTTTGTGTCGGTAACGAGCTTGATTTGCCAAGCACGATCTCGAAGCCAAATGCTCAGGACCGAGAATCGAATGTCCAGCCATGCTCTCCCTCAGTGACAGATCATGATCCACGCGTCTCAGTGATGCGTGTGCAGTACCGAAGCGTTTCTGCTCAAAAGGAAACGCACAATCAAGCACCGCGGTATGAACGTACGACAAAGTCCTTGACAAGAACGACATTGCGACGCGTCAAGGCTGTTCTCGAAATACCCTTGCGTCAACCCCAAACGTTATGGGCGAGGATCCGGAAACACTTCAGTTCTCGATCTCACAGGCTTTCGACTACTTCTTCTACGACTCCTCTTTTGGGTGCGATGCGCACATGAAGGGCCTCGACGCGACACATGCATGCTGAGAAGGCTTTGGGCTGCGCCGCACTTTGGCATTTACTATTAGATTCGTTCATGTGTATTCAATTTGTAGCATAATAAAAGGCACCATGTATGTCTCCAGGCTTAGGGTACTGAGTCCCAAAGTATTCGCAGAATGAAACCCCTTGAGCCAATACCAGCGCGACATATTACTAGGCTCCATCCATAATCTTCTGTTGATACAAGCAAAACATCATGCCGCATGCGTCAGGTTTTCTGTGAGACCGAGAAGCAACACTTACAGAAATACTCTGGACTATAGATCTATACTAGGTGCACCAACAGACTCCAGACAGATGATAATGTCGTGAGCCTGAGTTAAGGTTGCAGTGCATCCCGACTCTAGATCTTTGCTAATCTTGCCATGCTCTTGTTGCAAGGTTGCCCGACATATATCCACAATTTGGCCTTCAGTGCAGTTTGGTGCACTTTCCGAGTGTTCGGGCTCTTGCCGCATAAATTTTCGACCGTTTAACCTGCCGTGCATTTAAGTCGGTTTGATTAACATTAAGCCATGTAAGACATACATCGCCATGTAGCTGTTGATATATACTTTTGAGGTCGGTGTGTGTCAGCAGTATCACTTTAAAAAAATGCAATGCTGCTCACGCTTTTCAACTACCAAGCCGCAACCAAAAAGAACGATAGAGTTCCCAAGTGCGAGGTACTAATCGCCCAAGTACATTAGTCAATCAATACGTCTCCATTGCTCAACAACCCGATTTACCAAGGCTAACTCAATGACGGACGCCACACTGGCCAGGGCAATGTGTGAGAAGAAAAGGGCGTCCACAGTGAATGTACTCACCTGACTATCACACCGGCACTCACAAAATACGCCATGTATCGATTCAAGAATGAATCGGTCCTGTACGGGATGCCCAACATCAACCGCGCTACTCAGTATAAGTATGTATAGAGGGAGAGCGCTTACGACAAAAACCCATTTTTGCTGGTATGTAGAACATAGCACAGGCTTGTGGCGATAATGAAATCGGCGAGAAGCCAGCTACCAATAGACAGATATACGGATAGTTGAGCCTGAGGTAGGGATCAGATGGCTGAGACGTTCAATCGGATTCGTTGCTCAAGAAATCTCACCTTAACGATGATCATTTTTAATGGCATATCGTTTTTTGCACCAAGAACACACGCATAGTAAACAGCGGCTGGTGCAAAGGAAACCGCTCTTGCTTAATTGTGACAATCGCAGTCGAAGGTTGTGTTTAGATTTGAGCTCACCTATATTGCATCCTGCGTACATATAAATGAGCCCGGAACGATTCGCACAATCATGAAGGCCTGTGCTTACCGATAGATACAGCGACAGCTGATCCCTGAGAGAAAAGGCGGCACATATTATTAGTTACCGGATAGTATTCACAAGCGCAGATGATAAGAACGTACGCAGAGGCCAGTAAGCCAACGCAACTGCTTATAATATTGCCTTTCTGAAACTAGACAGGAGCCAATGGGGTCAGCGAATGATAAGCAACGTTATTGGCGTTGATACCTATCCATAGCCGTAGAGTGTACAGGCTGTGCCAGTTTTCAGCAGACGAAGATGAAGATAGACACATAACTGTATCACGTACATTTGAACCACATTCACGAGTGCCAGCTGGCTCAAAGGGTCATTGGTGAAATTCTATCAAGCTGGACGGCATGCTTACTCCTGTGATTGAAGATATCTAGCAAAGAGTACGCAACAGCTGATGAGGCGGTACGTTGAGACAGTGAATGAATAGCACTCACAAACACCACGGTGGACCATCGATTCCCTTTCTCAGGTTGTCGTAGGGTGTTCTTGATTATATCATGCACGGCGGCAAGGCTTATAGCAGTGTGAATCGAGTCCAAGGACCTTCCGAGAAATGGTAAGTACAGTTTCATAAGAGCCAAAAGCTCCTGCAGTACCATATAGAAAGCACCTGATTAATCGTTAGCCCCCATTTGCCAAGATCGTTGAATGCTGGGTACTTACAATGGTCTTGTGTAGACAGTTGTCCTTTCTGCCGTACACTGTGTAGTACAGGAATACCTGTACACACCCGATTCCATAGAGGCTATAAGGTTGGTTAGCTGCAGATAACACGAGGTCTTGAAGCAGTCGCACAAAAGAGAGATACTTAGGCCCAGGGAACATGCGCTGAGATTCATGACAGACGCCGACAAGGAAGAGGTATCACTGGACGGCGACATGATGGAATGATATGATGAAAGCTACCAGCAGACAGGGCCTTTATATACACAGCTCGTTGTGCGCGTTACAGCACATCGAGGGATGAGAAGCAATATTTACTGATATACCCGGTTAATGGTCAGCAAAATGCAGTGTGGATCTTGCCATTACTTACCTCACGATACAGCGATGCAAGTACCTGCAAAGAGTGACAGTTCTGGTTGGCTCCTGGCAGGATTGTTGCGGCGTTTCAAGCTATGCCGCTATAAAATTGTTCTGAGCATCCTGCCGAAAGCTATAATGGCATAGAAAAAGTCCTTTCCCACAGAGTCACAGACCGACCGCGCGATACAGATGAGATCAGAATTGCATTGGGCTGTCTGTACAGCAGATACCCTCCGCACAGTCAGCCGCTCTGATTTTTAGGGTTACTAGGAACGGGATAAGCGATCAGCGTGCTGATAGGGGGACGTGGTCAGCCCATTGTGGTCATGGCCCACAACAAGTGCATGAGGGCGTGTGGGAAATGGTGTACACGCGTTACATTGGTATTGTCGGGATGCACTCCTACTAAGGCTTGTTAGTTTCGACCCTGAGAGAAAGATCAGTTCGAGCGGGAGCTACGCGGTTAATTTGATCAAGCTCACAGCATCTATGTTCCGTCGCCGAGCGACGAATAAGAAGTTCATTGCCCAACAACCCGGGCCGAAGTTGCGAATATTGGGCTGCGTTGAGTCGCCTGACCCATGCAGATACTGGTAGCAATAGATGATCATTTCCCCTTCTCAGGGGCTTAGAAAAGGCACAGTATGGCTGGCGCTCAGAAGTTAGTGGAGTCATGGTCTGCCAAATCTGAGCAGTATGATGTGTCCTTTGCGAAGCGGTGGAAAGTAAAGGCAAAAACAGGCTATTGTCTGGATAAATGATACACGTACGCTAATAAGTCATGAAATTCATGGATATGGGAAGTAGATACTGTGACGCTCAATCAAACTTGATGGTCCCATCTAGAAGATAAAGCACTCCATTCGAGGCCTATAAAAGAGAAGATTAGAAAAGTGCGTGTAATGAGAGATGAAGGGTACTGACCACTTTCATGCCGATGATCTTGGCGTCATCGTCAACCAACACACCTTCCCATCGTGTTCGCCTTGTGGTTGAAGGCGTGAACGTAACGGATTTGCCATCGAGCAATGTCGCGCGTTTTCCTTCGAGATTTATTGGAGATGTCTACAGTATGCATTAGCAAACGAAGAGATACAATAGAAGACGACTGACGGGTATAATATGCGCAGATATCCAACGCTCCACATTCTTCTTGCTTATTTGCTCGAATTCCTGCTCGGATATTTCAATTTCTGAGCTGTCCGGTTGAGGCCCTTGGTGGCTTTTATCACATTCTGGTCAACACATTGGTTATTGCAATCACCGAAGGCGCAAACTCACGGCTTTCTTGACAGCGCCATGACGGCCTTATTTGTAGGCACCAACAGAGTCATCTTCACATCTCCGTCCGGCCCCTCTCCCACAAACATGGAGCTCAACTCAAGCTCGCGAGCGTACGAGAAGAATATGGAGGCAGATGATTCGATAGTGAGCAGGTCGGCCAAAGAGGGTTGGGCATTATAGGTCTGCATCTGGGCAACGTCGGAGCCGTATTCTTCGATGGATATGGGTTTCTGAGCAGGATGTGGGGATGCAGATGCCAGTGCAAGGAAGGGGAGAGTGAGTAAAGCGAAGAGTTGGTTGCGCATCATGATTGTTGTACGATGTACTTGGATGAAGAACGGCAGAAGGGCCCGGGGGACCAGCTGAGGGCAAAAACTTCCATTTGTGGACTATGACGGAGCCACGGCGGCAACTGGAACACCACCCGGGGCGGTGTTCCTTGGTGTGCCCGTGCCAACAAGTATGCTATGGTAGCCTTCCCATCTTCAAGGTAGTAACATCACGTACACCTCAAACACACGGTAAAACCGTATAGGATATTTTTACGACAATCTTCCCCCCCAGTCGCGACCAAGTACGGCAGCAACTTGGCGGCACAGTTTCAAGTGGTTGCCTTCCCGCAGGATCTGAAATTGTAGATTCTGCTTCAGACTCAGATTTTTTCCAACTCCGACAAATAATGTTTGACTTTTGCAGCTTGATGCAGACTAATTTAAACGATGTTAGACTCGAGACTCGATTCTGCCTATCAGTCGTTAGAGCGATTTGTCATCGCGGGAAATCAATGGGCATGTCGATTTTCTCACGAGCTACAACTTGAACTGGACGGAAGCTTGCCAGCTCGCAAATTGAGGAGCACACTTTGTCGCAGCCGCCACAGGCAGGCTCAGACATAGGCTTAATGCTATTTGAGGGGGGCTTATTCCTCTCGTTAAAGTGAAGCTGCAGCGAAGAATACATTTCCATACACCCATCTTTCTGATAGGTAGTGTGGGGCTCCGAGCGTATGTCATTGTTACTTGCTTCAGGGGGGCAGTTTGTTCCGCCCTGTGCATGTGACTCGATACGCTTAATACCCACTAAACTCCGATTCGATTTTCCAATTCATTTTAATAGTTCCCGTCTTGTTTCGCCGATTAGTTTCTTTGTGCCGTGATGCGGCTACCCTTTCCCTTTCGGCTCCATCCTTTTGATGCTTATGCATACATCTTTCGATCTCGTCCAGTCAGATGGGAGGTTTTTCGCATCGTTGATTGTGCCTCTCCAGGTCTGGAGTACCTTAGCTCTTGAGATCGCTTTTCTCTCGTACTTTGGATTTGTCATGGCTCGATCAAGGTCTAATCTTAGGTTAATGACTTTTACCCATCTGTTGTGAATCTCTCTCTCTGTGATCACGTCTTTTGCGGCGTCTGGGTCAAACAATCTTCTGCACCTTAGTTTCCATATCAGCCACGCTGATTCTGAGACTATTATCCTATATAGTCGGTTTGCTCCTGTGAGCTTGTCTCCTTCCGGTGTTCTGAAGTCTGCTAGAGCGCACGCCATTACTGCTCCTGCACAGTATATTTTTGGCCAGGTAGGCATCTTTTTCCTCCACAGCTTTTCAGCTAGGCTCCATATGATTTTAACTTCCGGGGTTGTGCATTCAGTTAGGATGTGGTCCATGCTTTCGCATGCTTTTTCGCAGTTTGGCACTCTGCAGTGAGCATTTTCTTCTCTGTTCTCTATTTTCTCCCAGAACTCGCCTGTTTTCTCTTCTCGGTGCATAGTCTTCCAGAAAAAGACCCTTATTG
>KV417499.1:235660-251092 GCA_001630335.1 Athelia psychrophila | reverse complement strand
CCTGTTCCCGATCGTACGCTCAGGCTTTTCGAGCCAGATAGTGATAAGCGGCGGTGCTGGATCGAGGTGCCATTTACGGAGGGGCTCGCTGCGAGAGGAGTTTGGAGGGGGACATAGCCAGTGTCTTCGGGCATCGTTTGTAGGTTGCAGGGGAGGTTCAGAGGGGATAGTCTATGGTGGGGTGGTTTCTGCCGAGTCACTCGCCTGGTGTGTCTTATGTACATTTTTCTCTTTCTTTCTTTCTGCTTTCTTGGTGCCGCTAGGCTCGTTCACATTCTGGGGTCAGGCGTTTTGAACCGGTCGTGGTGTTGGGCAGGCTTCGTGGTGCGCAGTCATTTCGCTCCGGCTTCCTCTTGAATGAGTGGCGTAGCCGCCACTGATCTTCTTTATCACGCAGGTGGTGCACGTTGGGGTATTTTGTGTGTTACCTTTCTGTATTCGTGGAGCGTGCATGCCGGTACGTGCTTGGCGTGCGCATTTATTATGTATAGTAGGGGGGCGGGGCGGTATTTCTTGTTTCGGGGTGCTTGTGTTGGGGCGTGGGGTTGTGAGTCTTCATATGCGGTCACGTGTTCACGAGGCTGGGGTTTTTAGGATTCGCGCTTGTGGCGCTTCCGTGCTGCCGGCGCGTGCTCACAGTTTCTCCGCCGTGCCTTGGTCTGAGTTGTGGTATGGCCGGCTTGAGTTTTATTTTATTCTTCGTTATTGACAGTCATCTAATCTGTTTGTGTTTTCAGTGCGCGGCGGGGGGGGGGTTCTTTCGTGAGGGTTTAATTAGTTACGTATCTGTCCTCCTCCTGTAACTACCTTTTATTGGTTACGTTTATGTCCTCCCCCTTTCCTTTTCCTACTTCTAGTTCGATACTTCTTGTTAATTCAATCGCTTGCTTTTCAAGCTCCGCTCATCTATTTAAGACGTTTACTGTCTTTAGCTTTTTCTCTCAGTTACAATCACTATGAGCCGCCAGCCATCGCAACCACCTTCTTTTTTCATTGTTTACTCAGGTGTTCCCCACTCTCTTTCGTGCGGTGTATTCGCCCACTCCTGGAGGCAGATGCTTCTGATAGTGAGCCGGTCGGGGAAAGAGGGTTGGGCCTTATCGGTCTGCATCTGGGCATCTTCGGAGCCGTATTCTTCGCTAGGATATGGGTTTCTGTGCAGGCTGTGGGGATGTATTTGCCAGTGCAAGTCAGGGGAGTGTGGGTAAAGCGATGAGTTGGTTGCGCATCATGATTGTTGTACGATGTACTTGTATGAAGAACGGCAGTAGTTTCCGGGGGACCAGTTTCGGGCTAAAACTTCGATTTGTGGATTATGACGTGTGTCGCGGCGGCAAGTGGCAGATCTATGGGTTGGGTCAGGGTGTCGACGTCAGCGACACTCCCGGGGTTGAGGGGGGGGGGGGGGGGGCCCGCAGAGCTTTCTCTATCTTGATTTTTATCCCCCTTTACGCCTCAAGAGCGTGTGACATGCTGTTTGGGGCCGTGCAGGTGATGAGGGGTTCGACGTTGCGGGGGATTTAGAGGATTTAGAGGTGTGGGGGTGCCTCGAGGGCAGTGTGTGCCACGGATGCTTTACCTTCGTTTATAGCTTTTGCTTTGCTTCGGTTTGGGCTTTTACTTCTCTCTTATTTATTTTTCTCCGACGCTTTCTTTTGCCCTTTGCTTCTCTTATTTTTGTGTTGGTTTCTTTAGTTAGCTGTGGTGCGTTGCGATGTGCGTGTCTTTGAAGCCCTACACGTGATTATGGAGGCAAGGGGAAGAAAGCTGAAGTGCTTAGTGATGTTGCGACGTGCGTGAGAATTTGTGAGCGTTGAGTGCCGAAAGGGGAAGGACACAAGTTCCGAACGATCAACGGAAATTCTGAGGAGGGGATTTAATCTGGAAGGGGGGGGTCGACCCCCCCTTCCAGATTAAAATCTAGAAGAGGGATGTTTAACGTTGCGGAGCTTGAATCTAGTGTGCCTGACAGGCGGCATCTCGGCTTGTTGAGTTTGAAGACGAATCTGCGTTTGAAACCGTCTTCAAACCCTGCGGGAAGGCAACCAGTTGGCAAGTTAAAATTGAATCTTTGATGCACTTTCAATCAAGATTGTGCGGGATCAGGGTCAGCTTGATGCAACTAATTTAAACGATGTCGAGACTCGAGACTCGATTCTGCCTTCAGTCGTCAGAGCGATTTGTCATCGCGGGAAATCAATGGGCATGTCGATTTTCTCACGAGCTACAACTTGAACTGGACGGAAGCTTGCCAGCTCGCAAAAGATCTAGACATGGACATGATACGTGCATCCTCGCCTAAGGCTCGGTGCTCGGGCAGTAAATGGTTGACTACTTACGAACTCCGACTTGCTTCTTGCTTCCATCCATCATCTAAGTATCAACATTCCACAAGCAGTCTTGATTGTGCGCATACCGGTCTTCATCAAGTAACTCCATCGGATACGGCCAATCCTGATCGTTGTGTTTTCTCCCAGCGAACAGCCACTAGCCGCAGCGCAACCGCAAGAGATAGCTTGTCAATTCTCCAACACCCGGCGACCAGAGTTCCACGCCGCCAATTTCACATCTAACGAACGAGCTCTTGGCGCCCATTTTCGAAACAGGCATGTCCATTGCGGACCCGGTGGGTCTAGATTCGACCTAATAGTCTCTTGTGTATCACAGTATTGGAGAGATGGCGCCTTTCAAACGGGAAATTTGTGGAACACTATCCGGAGAGAACACTATCCGGAGAGGAGCCTATCCGGCGAACAGAGCACCCACCAGTTGGGGTTTCGTTATGGAGTGGATGTCTGCCACATCCGATCGTTGTCTCATCTTCTTCCACCACCGCCACCAATAATTAACAGACGTACAAACTGGGGGTGTCTGAACAGGTAAGTTGTGTCCTTCAACTGTTTTAATGACTATCATGAGGAATATGTACAGCGCTTCGACGCGCACACGCGTAAACTGCTTCCCTCCCTCCCCCACCACCGTCAGCCTACGCGACGACTAATAGCGACTAGAATTCTCGTCTCGCTGGTCCCGCGTAAGCAATGCTGTTTGGGGCGGATCTTACGATCCAAACAGGGACGCGATGTGTTGCGCATGCTCACATTGGCGCCGATATCCGCCTCCCCGCCGCTAATCCTTTCGACCTGCTAGCTGCGTTAAGCGCAGTTACAGGTACGCATCTAGAGCCCGTTACAACGCTGACCTCCCTGTTTTCAACATAAACCAGTGACTTCCCCGGCAAAAGCCCGTGCCTGAGCGTTCACCCATACTTTTGGAAGCCCAAGCCCAGAAAAGGCCGGCTTAGGCCAATTCCGGCCCAGCCTCGCTCAGTGTGCACAATGCCCTCTGCGCTCGGTGTGTAATTCCCTCCGCGCGTGGCACTCTTAGCACGACGGCAGCGCCGCCCGCTGGCCATAGCTTTTTCGCAGTCATCTCAGAGGCATTTGACTCATGCATAACAAACGCCATCGCCTCATTAGCATGTACTTCCCACCAGTGTTGCGCAGCTGGCACCCCTATCTCTTCTGCAGGCTATAAAATCGGACGCGCTGCTACCGATTTTTCATCATCCAATGGCTACAGCTCTCACAAACGTCGAGTTCAAAATCAACCTACCACGTCTAGACCTAGAGTCAAACAATTCATCCGAATTACCCATCGTCGAAGATATAAAGCCGAACCCTCCTAGCCAGCCCAAGCAACTGCAGCGCAAGGCTCGTCGGCGGATACTTTTTGCGCTATGGTTCAATACCTATCGGTACGCCCATCCCTACCGCCCCGTCCCTCCCGCCCCGTCCTATTTGGCTAACGGCACGAACTCTTTGAAGAAAATTCTTTTTGATATCGGTGACGCTGAACATGGTGGGATTAGTGCTCGCAATTGCGAATGTGTGGACATATCCTCGCCACTATACCGGTGCATGCGTCCTCGGGAACTTGCTTACAGCAATCCTCGTGCGGAATGAGCTGTTCGGAAGACTCCTTTACCTGCTCGTGAACACTCTGTTTGCCAAGGTATTTACTCTCGATTTTCATTATATGTGCCTCCAACTGAAAGCTGTTTTGTCGACAGTGGACACCGTTGTGGTTCCGCCTAGGATGTACCTCTGTATTGCAACATTTGGGCGGCATTCACTCAGGATGCGCCATATCTGGATTCATTTGGCTGATTTATCGCGTCACCTTGATTTTCATCGATCACAAGAACAACCATGACGCCGTCCTGGCTATTGGTATCATCACGAATGTCTTGATAGCCGTCAGTATTATCAGCGCCATCCCATGGGTAAGAAATACACATCACAAGTACGTACATTCTACACACCCCTGGTGATGGTTGTTAATTCCTGGCATAGCGTTTTCGAGCGGCACCATCGCTTCATAGGCTGGGTGGGCCTAATTTCCAGTGAGTCGATATGCACGATGTCGATGCCTTCCGTGAATAACACGCTCGCAAAGCATGGGTATTTGTTGTCCTTGGAGACAGCTACGATCTCACCACGCATAGATGGAATCCGAATGGGGTGAAAATTATTCGCCAGCAAGACTTCTGGTTCTGTTTTGGCATGACCGTGTTGTGCGTCAATAATTTCATCCCGATGCTGCCGGTGCATGAACTCACGTCTCTATTCTTAGCATTATGATCCCATGGTTCACTGTTCGAAAGGTCGCAGTGGAAGTTGAAATTGTAGGGTTGCCAGCAATTCTTCCATGCTTATCGCATCGCTAACACATCACGCCGCGCAGCCATCAAGCAAGGTGGCAATCTTACGTTTTGAGCGAGGCATGCAGCATGGCTTGCTGGCCAGAATATCGCGTTCCTCAATTCTGGAATATCACGCTTTCGGCATTATCTCGTGAGTGATGAGCAGTGTTACGTCTCCACCTGTCATATTCAATTCAAACGCGGTAATTCGTATTAATATTCGTCGTGTGTGCAGGGAGGGTACCCATTCAAAATACCACTATCTGATTTGCGGCGTGCAAGGCGACTTCACTCGGAGCCTCGTGGATAACCCCCCCACGAAAATTTGGACACGCCAGTTGAAAGTTTGTGAACCCTCTCAATTTAACGAGCTGCTGCTGATGCGTGAACAGTTTGCGGGAGTTTCCAACACCTCTTCGCTGTACAAACGAGGGATACATGTATGTACAGGCACCGGAATTGGCGCTGCTCTATCCACATGTCTTCAGGTACGCATCCACTCAACAATTCTCGTGGTTAGCCACTGACTTGATGTTTCTCAAAAGAATCCCGATTGGTGGGCGCATTTAACATCCGCTTTGATCAGATTGATACTAAATATCCCGTAGGTATCTTATCTGGATAGGATCAAATCAAGAGAAGACCTTCGGGCCGACTGTTAGCGGTCTAGTCCGGTCTCTGGGTCCAGAGCGTGCAACTCTCTGGGATTCAAAACAGCGAGGTATGAGTGCCTGCAAAACTGTTATTCTGCTAGCTAACACTAGGGAAAATCAAAAGGGGGTCGCCCAGATACCATGCAGCTCGTGAAGGATATACATGCATCATGGGAAGCCGAAGTAGTCTTCATCACCTCCAACTTCCAAGGGAACAAGGAGATCACGGAAGGTTGCAAAGAGGCGGGTATCCCTGCATTTGTACGTTGATCTTCTGCACTGAGAATGAATAATAGCTCATCTCCAGAATTGAAGGGCACCCTCTGGGATTTTTGATTCATCCCGTTCCCTCTGCCATCCAAATTCATTGAAATCGAGATTGTACCCCGATTGGCAGAGCAACGGACAGTCCGATGTCATATTTCGACTCGTTCCTTGATGGGGTGCAGCTGGCTGAGAGAACAAGGCTCTGCTCATACATGGGACGTTATTATTATTGTACGATCGAGGATTCCCTTCGCAAGGTTAATTGTGCAGTCACCGCATCCATAGTGATTTTCCGGGTTTACAACATTACATACTTTATTGAAACATGATAAACATACCTAGATATGTTATTATATTTATCTCATCCCTATCGTCAGTTTTGCTTCATGAGTCCTCCCGCGATGTGTTATAATACATGACCTGGCCTAATCCTTGTCCTGTGTGGCGTCAGGCACGCGCACGGGATCGCTTGTAGGATATCGACCAGATCACTTAGGATGCGGTCGGATGCGAGGGAAATCGGGCATATATGCGATAAGAACAAAAAGCTGAAGCGCTGATACTTGTCCTGCGTCGAAATTGAATTTGTGGAAGCTGTGGCAATGAACTTGGACTTGCCCATTTTGTGCCTTGAATCTTATACTTACATAGATGATGCGGTGGCTTCAAGATGGCTTGTGCAAAAGAAAGCCTACCGCTTTTCGTCAGCACAGTACTCTAGAAGCTCAGTATTATGCACTGGGACTCGTTGTTTCTGCATTCTGCCCTTTTCCATCGCAGTGCACAAGCGCTGGGACAAATATGCAGAGGAGTGCCGATTACATTGCAGCCACAACTGACTTGCTCGAATAAAACAAAGCTGAACTTGCCCGGAGAACAAGACCGACTTCAAGTTGTCATTTGTGGCGGCCGCCGTACAGCCACATAGGGGGTCAAGCATGACTCTCAGCGAAACAAGATATTAAGATCGCACCCAGCTTTCTCTGTCCACTGCAACAAGCACTCTCAGCGATTCAAACTTTCGAATCCAACGACTTGAAGTGCCCCAAGCATACGACACATTCAATTTACAGCCCAACCGTTCGATTATTACAAATGTGCGCATCCAGTTTCTTGTCGCGTCTGACTTGGCTACTTACGAACTGTGGCTCGTTAATCAGACGTACCAATTATAGCCTCAGGCCAAGGCCAAAGGGCAGAAGCCTGCGCCTACACCCATGTTTTTGGCTCATTTGCGGCCCGCCACAGGTCACGGTGCATTGCTCGGCCGCCGCCTCCTCCCCCTCAGTGCTGGCACGCATGCTCATGTAGGTTGATTTCACGTATAGCACTAAGAATAAAAGTTTGCTGACATTGAAATCTGATGAGCAGCGGGTGGTCAAGCGTAGGACTTGAAGAGACTGTATGCCTATAAACTGGGGCAAGTGTACCCCCATCCGGCGGCAGTGCACCATCCTCCTCCTCCTAGAACTTGCTATGACTATGGCTATTATAGGAATATGTTTGAGGATAGGGGTAGCTCTTTCATAGGCCCTGGGATCTGGTATTTAGGATCCATGCTCGATCAGTGATGAACGTTCATGATAATGTTTGGTTATATGAATATTTATATATAACGCCTGGTCACTGGAATTATTCGACTCGGATTGCATCCTGGCCATCGTCTCCGTGTCCATCCGCCACGGCACCTCTCTCACGGGCGGGTGAGGGCCTGGGTAACATTTCTTGCCACCAACACGTGTCAATATCGGGGATGCCGGGTATGGCCGCCCGAAACAACGGAGAGCCGTCACTAGTACTGCCCCCTTGGTCAGATTTGGTCACATCGATCTACACTACTTAACGAGGAATATTAATGCCTAGCCCCACTTTTCTTGCCCTCACCGATGAGCACTACTAGCTATAGGCCATGGTCAAAGCGCCTCAAGGACGCATCCTCGGTAGTTGTGAAGCACGCGACGAAACACACCGGTGTAGGCATCGTATGCGCTGTTGCCTATTTTGACCCGTAAGCATCCCCCGTGTCGTCCCATAAACTGATTTTAATGCTGGGCCAAGGGGGAACTGGGGCGTAGACTTGCAAGCAGGAAGTGTGTACGGCTACAAGCTGCTCTTTGTCGTGCTTTTGGCTGGATTGTTTGCGGTGTTTTTGCAGGTATGCAGATCAAAACTCGCTCAGATCACACTCCTCATGCTTGCGCATAGATACTAGCCAGTCGATTGGGATGTGTTACAGGCTTAGGCATGTTTCCATCCAATACCGCTAGATGCCCTGAGCTAACCATGTCATGTACCCTAGACCTAGCATCACACTGCCGCATCCTGCTCCACTCTCGTCCCAAGCACAAGCTTCTCTACCGATATCTGCTGCACTATCCGCTCTACATAATCGCTGAGATTGCGATCATATCCACCGACCTGGCTGAGCTCCTTGGCTCCGCCATCGCACTGTGCTTGATCTGGCCGGCGCTACCCCTCTGGGCGGGCGTACTACTCACCGCAGGCGATGTCATCTTCATCTTGGCACTCGGTGACCCACTAGGGGGCCGGCCGGCGAAGATGTTCGAGTGGCTAATAGCTGTATTGGTATGTGACCTCGATTCTCTGCTTCTGCGGCATGTTCGAGGACTGGCGCTTCCGGTCTTTAGGTGCTTGTGGTGCTCATCTGCATGTCAATCATCATAGCTGAAGTGGACGTAAATTGGGCGCAAGCATTCGACGGGTTCGTGCCATCGAAGACGATATTCGCATCTGGCGGAATATACACCTGTCAGTCTTGAACCATACTCATGAATGCACGCCGTTCTGATGCGCATGCGATACAGCCGTGGGGATACTGGGAGCAACCGTTATGCCCCACAGCCTCTTCTTAGGATCTGCCCTCGCCACGCAAGATCGCCTCGCCGCCTCCCCGTCAAAGACCCCATCCCCGGACGGGTTCCTCTCTACCGCCCCCTCCCGCGTACCCCTTCCGCGCCGACTAGCCACCTTCTTTCGCTCCATATTCAAAGTCACCTTCACAGGCCAGTCGTTTAAGGACGACTACGAGCCAGAACCCAAGACGCACGTGGAGCGCGAAAACAACGCCCTTGGGTTCGTGCGCGCGCACCTGTGGCACGGGATCGTGGACATGGCGCTGAGCCTGCTCGGCTTCGCGGTGATCATCAACGCGCTCATCCTCGTGCTCGCTGCGGCTGTGTTCTACTACGGCGCGGGAGCGGACGCGACGAAGACAGGCCCGGCGAGCTTGTTTGATGCGCACACGCTCATCAGGGATTTAGTCGGGAAACGTACGTTCTTTCATTCTTTGAATGTATATCGGACATGGCTCATGTATTGTGCTTTATTTGCACAGCCGCTGCGCTGCTGTTCGCGCTGGCGTTGCTCGCGGCGGGGCAGAGTGCGTCGATGATTGCGACCGTAGCTGGGCAAAGCGTCTCGGAGGGATTTCTGCGATGGCGCGTTTCCGTAAGTCTTGATTTCATCTTCCCTCCCCCCTCCATTACTATGTACTTATCTGCATTTTGAATCCACTCCCAGCCAGCCATGCGTCGCCTCGTGACGCGCCTCATAGGCCTCGTCCCCTCGCTCATCATCGCGGCCGCCGGGGGCCGCTCGGGGCTGAACGGGCTTCTGGTGGCGAGCCAAGTCATACTCTCCGTTTCGCTGCCGTTTGTGACGCTGCCGCTCATATACCTCACGAGCTCCAAGGCGATCATGTCTGTACGCGTGCCCGTGCCCCCGGCCCCGGCGCGCCCGCTCTCCACGTCTGCTCCACCTTTACCACCTACTGATCTGGAGACCGAGGTGGCTAGTCACAATCTGAATAATCCGAGCAATGCAGAGACAGCGGGGCTGGAAGGGCAGGCTGAGGAGAGGGTGGTGGATTATAGCAACGGGTGGGTGGCGACGGGGCTGGGGGTGGTCATCTGGCTGGTCATGGTGGCGGCGAATGGCTACGTGCTTGTGACACTTGCCCTGGGAGAAGACTTGTAGAGATCTAGATGCGAATCGCGATAGGTATACGTAGGAACACGGACTACAGAGTACGGACCTCCGACTACAGTACATAATGAGCTACGACTTTTGGACTTTTGTAGCTATATACTGGTGCTCGCATTTGCACATTAATTGAAATTTCAACATATCAATATCTCAGTCTGTCTTCTGGGATCCTGGCGTGGGTGATACGTGAACTGTTGGATTTGAAGCCTAAGGGTGAGTGTAGCATAGGGGCTTGCCTCACACTTAGCGCCCTCGAGGTCGCCCTTTCACTTTCACAATTGCGAAGACAGCATGTGGAAATAGAGTCTACCTCGTTGCGACCACCTGGCTTGTACTGAAAGGGACCTCTCAATCTGCTCGCCCTCCGCCATCACTGAAGATCTCAGAGACTGGTACACGAATTGGGGATAGACATCGATCATGTCACAGAGTCAGAGCTACTCTCTGACAGGTGCGTCCTCGATGAAACCGGCCCTCAGAAGCAAGTGACTGACGGTGTGGCATAGTCCAAACCATCGAGGCACTATCCTGGACGTCGAGCGTTTACCGCAAGTTTCGTGCCAAATTCAAGCCAGACCTATTCGTGGAGGTGTTTGTCGACGATGTGCCAGTTGGACGAACGAAGGTTGTCAAGGACAGCCTCAAGCCAGTCTGGGGAGACATATTGACAATGTAAGTTGATTAATCACACCCCCTGCAATCGCATCTGATTTGTCTATAGACCGTCTGCAACAGAATCATCCATTATAGTGCTGAAGCTGAAGCACAGCTCGACCATGAACTCTTACTTTGGATTTGTAAAGACGAGCGTCGGCGACCTCCTGCGTCTGTGTACAAAAAGCGAGGGTATGCCATTCTTTTCCCCTTGAGGCTGATGTGCTGATGGAGGTGTAGTCACAAAGCTCAGAATGGAGCGAAGACCAAAGAAGGCTTTGCGCGATGCTCAAGGACTGATCTCTGTGGGCATCAAAGCCGTGAACGTCGACCAAGCCCGGCATAACCTTCTGGAAACCGCGCGGCGAGACATTGAACACGGTGATCTTGCGCATGCCGATTTCACCCTACCAACACCACAAGGATTGGAGAATGTTGGTGCAGCAGTATCTGAAAATAAAGATCTTCTTCAAAGTCTTGGAACGGTTTTAAACAAAATCCAAGTGATTGCCGATGCTACAGTTAATGCGGTCGATGTGCTCGCCAAGGTAGGCATGTTGATTCCTCAAATCAACTCTGACCCTAATTGGGTAATCAGGTTCACCCGTACGCCGATACAGCTTGGAAGGTGCTCAGCTTGGTTTACAAAGTACGTCGGTTCTTATTTACGCAAAACATCATTCCGATGATGTGAGTCAGGCCTATCAACACCAAAAGGAGACCGACGCCACCGTAGTTGCGCTCTTCGACAAAATGGCAACATTGTACTCTTTCGTCGACGACCTCGAAGAAGGCCTCCCAAGCAAGATAAAGCGCCTGGAGCGTACGATTGTGCGCGTTCTGGAGAAGACCACCGAGTGCGGGACGTTCTTTCGGGAGTACACCGAACACGGGTTCACAGGTAAGTTTGAACTGGGCACGCGGTATGAATTATGCTTACCAGTTTCAACAGCTCGATTTCTGGGTCAGATGACGTCCAGTCAAAGCGAGGTGGTATCCAACCTTTCGGCATCATTGGGGCAGCTTCAGGAGGATTTGAATTCGGGGGTGATGCTTCAGACCGCGTTCGAGTCGAGTCAGACTCACAAAGTTGTGGAGAGGCTTGGTGCGTCCAATTGCACCATTCTACGAATGAGGCGCAGTTGACTAATGGCGGCTCATGATCTAGTCACGTCCGATAGCTTGAAAGCATTGGATCCTGCGAATATGGACACTGCTATCAAGGTATCCTGTCTTGCGGGCACCCGCGAAGATCTCTTGAAGGACATCATCGACTGGCTCATCACTCCTTCGGAAGGTCAAAACGCACTCTGGTTACATGGCGCTGCCGGGTTGGGCAAGAGCACTCTGGCGAACAGTATTGCTGACCACTTCAGAGGGCACCGGCAGCAGGGTGCATTCCTCTTTTTTGACAGGAACACACCCCTTGAGAGCAACCCAGCTCGGGTGATTCGCACCTTGGCGTATCAGCTCGCGGAACACGACCAGGCGATCAAGACTGCGATATCGTTGGCGATGGAAAAGGATCCACAGCTCACATCAGCGCCGCTCAGCACTCAATTCACATCTTTGCTGGTGGATCCCCTTTCCGCTGCTTCCCAGGAGATCACAGGTCCTGTCATCATCGTTCTTGATGCATTGGACGAGTGTGGAGATGCCGAGTCCAGACGAGCCTTGCTTTCTCTATTGTCCCACGAGCTGGCCAAATTCCCTCGACAATTTCGCTTTCTGATTACCAGCAGACCGGATTCAGACATCGAGAGGGCATTCAACTCCGCTGGTCATATGCATGCCATTGACCTTGCCGTGTCCGAAAGCAGCACCGACGTGTTGCTGTACATTAAACACGAAATGGGCCAAATATACTACAGCAGACATTCATATGACGAGCTTCCACCTGACTGGGCAGGCCCGCTTGTGGTCCAGCGGCTGGCAGCCTTTGCGGCCGGCCTATTCATCTGGGCCGCCACAGCAATGAAGTTCCTCCGTCTCACCGAAGACCCAGTCAGATGGCTGTCCAAATTGCTCGCTCAAGAAGGCCAAACCTTCACCCTTGACGCACTCTACAGAACCGCTCTGCGGTCCGCCAGCCAATGGGAGCCTGGCGAAACAACCGACGCCTTCCGTCAAGTCCTGGGACTGATCGTCATCGGCCAAATCCCCCTTACCGACACCACCATCAGCGAATTGCTAGGATTCGAAGATTCTGGGAGACAATGTCGAATCGCCCTGCGACGTCTCGGGTGTGTTATTCAATGGAGCGCAGGCCAACCAGCTCGAACGTTTCACAAGTCTTTTCCCGATTACCTTACAGATCGTGCGCGCTGCTCCGCGGAGCCCTGGTTCATTGACGTGCAAGAACATCATCGTGCGCTCACGATTTGCTCCTTCCGGCTCATGAAATCCCAACTCCGCTTCAATATATGCAATCTCGCAAACTCTCACCTACTCAACAAAGATGTGCCGGATCTGCCTGCCCGCATTCAATCTTCCATTCCCGAGAGCCTTTCATATGTATGCCGCTTTTGGATGGATCATCTTGGCCAAAGACCAACCGGAGACAATGCCATGCTATCTTCAATTCTCGACTTCTTCGAGCACGGGTTCTTCTATTGGCTTGAGGTGTTAAGTCTACTTGAACAAGTTCCGATAGCAGTGAAGGCACTCATAAGGGTCAAATCTTATGCCATGGTGAGCAATGCCCTTGATGTCGAAGTGGCCAATTAGCTGACAGCCGAGTATCACAGGATCCGAAATCTGAATTGCATGCATTCACTCAGGATGGGATATCATTTGTGCGGACGTTCACAAGTGCCATCACGGAGAGTGTCCCCCATATCTACCTTTCTTGTATACCTTTCGCCCCTCGTTCATCAATTCTCAAGCAAAGATACTCACGTGTTGTTCAAAAGACCTTAGTTGTTCAGATCGGTTTGTCAGACAAGTGGCCACCCTGTCAGCAAGTGATTGCGGCGGGTAGTAATCCGATCTTGGCAGTTGCATTCTCGCCAGACGGACTGCGCGTCGCGTCGGGTTCGGGTGACAATACCATCTGCATTTGGGACGCGGAATCTGGTGCACTCAGGGCGGGGCCATTCACAGGGCACACTGAGGCGGTCAGCTCAGTGGTGTTTTCGCCAGACGGCCAGCTCATCGCGTCGGGATCCTGGGACACGACCGTCCGCGTTTGGGATGCGGAATCCGGCGCACTCAAGGCGGGGCCATTCACAGGCCACACTGGGCAGGTCAATTCAGTGATGTTCTCGCCAGATGGACAGCTCATCGCATCGGGTTCGAGGGACACGACCATCCGCGTTTGGGATGCGGAATCCGGTGCACTCAAGGCGGGGCCATTCACAGGGCACGCTGAGGATGTCGCCTCAGTTGTGTTCTCGCCTGACGGACAGTGCATCGCGTCGGGATCCTGGGACAATACCATCTGTGTTTGGGACGCGGAATCTGGTGCACTCAAGGCGGGGCCATTCACAGGGCACACCTGGGTGGTCAGCTCAGTGGTGTTCTCGCCTGACGGACAGCTCATCGCGTCGGGATCCTGGGACAAGACCATCCGCGTTTGGGATGCGGAATCCGGTGCACTCAGGGCGGGGCCATTCACAGGCCACACTAGCTCGGTCAGCTCGGTAGTGTTCTCGCCAGAAGGACAGCACATCGCGTCGGGATCCGATGACGGGACCATCCGCGTTTGGGATGCGGAATCCGGCGCACTCAAGGCGGGGCCATTCACAGGCCACACTGATCAGATCAGCTCAGTGGTGTTCTCGCCAGACGGACAGCGCATCGCGTCGGGATCCTATGACGGGACCATCCGCGTTTGGGATGCGGAATCTGATGCACTCAAGGCGGGGCCATTCACAGGGCACACTCAGCCAGTCAGATCAGTGTTGTTTTCACCAGACGGCCAGCGCATCGCGTCGGGATCCGATGATGGGACCGTCTGTGTTTGGGATGCGGGATCCGGCGCACTCCAGGCGGGGCCATTCACTGGGCACACAGCGCCTATCAAATCAGTGGTGTTCTCGCCAGTCGGACAGCGCATCGCGTCGGGATCCAATGACAAGACCATCCGCGTTTGGGATGCGGAATCCGGTGCACTCAAGGCGGGGCCATTCACAGGGCACACTGACTGGGTCAGCTCAGTGGTGTTCTCGCCAGATGGACAGCGCATCGCGTCGGGATCCAATGACAAGACCATCCGCGTTTGGGATGCGGAATCTGGTGCACTCAAGGCGGGGCCATTCACAGGGCACACTGAGGCGGTCACCTCAGTGGTGTTCTCGCCTGACGGACAGTGCATCACGTCGGGATCCTGGGACAATACCACCTGCGTTTGGGACGCGGAATCCGGTGCACTCAAGGCGGGGCCATTCACAGGGCACACCGGGGCGGTCACTTCAGTGGTGTTCTCGCCAGAAGGACAGCTCATCGCGTCGGGATCCAATGACGGGACCATCCGCGTTTGGGATGCGGAATCCGGTGCACTCAGGGCGGGGCCATTCACAGGCCACACTGGCTCAGTCAGCTCAGTAGTGTTCTCGCCAGATGGTCAGTGCATCGCGTCGGGATCCAATGACAAGACCATCCGAGTTTGGGATGCGGAATCCGGTGCACTCAAGGCGGGGCCATTCACAGGGCACACTGAGGGGGTCAACTCAGTGGCGTTCTCGCCAGACGGACAGCACATCGCGTCGGGATCGGATGACAAGACCATCCGCATTTGGAGTGTACAACTTCCCACTGTTCTCGCCAAAGCTCCCTCAGATGGATTTCAACATGATTCCCGACTGGATCGAGACGGATGGATGCTAAACAACTCCTCGAGCCGGCTGTTTTGGGTCCCGCACACCTACCGGGCTGTGCTTTGGTGGCCTGATAATACTGTTGTTATCGCTGCGCAGTCAACGCGACTGGATATGACAACATTCGTCCACGGTGAAAATTGGGCTCAATGTCACATATGAACGGACATTACTCGTGATTGCCCCGCCGATTTCATGCATTGACATATTGAATACATTTTGCATACATATAATACAAGTGATGTTTATTTCTGTTCACCGCCGCGCACGTGTCATTTGGCGAGGAGTGTTTGTGACTCGACAGCGGCCAGAGTCTCACATTCAAGTGTCC
>KV417499.1:166391-214887 GCA_001630335.1 Athelia psychrophila | reverse complement strand
TTTATCTGGGCAGGGTACTAGGGCTGCGCTAGAACGCAGGTAGTCCCCTCTTACTTTATCTTTGGTGCGACGGAACCACCGGAACTTCACGGCACTACCAGAGAACCGGCCACTCCCGTAGGGTTTGTGCTTATCTGGGCAGGACACTAGGGCTGCGATAGAACGTCGGCAGTCCTCTCTTACGATGTGTGGCGTGTCCGGAGAGTACACCTTCACCACCTTCCCGGAGAACCGGCCACTCCCGTAGGGTTCGAGCCTACCAAAACAGGACACTAGGGCTGTGCTAGAACGTAGGCAGTCCCCTCTTACGATATGTCTTGTGGGTTAGGAACACCGGAACTTCACCGCCCTCCCGAAGAGCCGGTCACTCCCGTAGGGTTTGGGCTTACCAAAACAGGTTGCTGGGGCTGTGCTAGAACGTAGGCAGTCCACTCTTACGATGACTGACATGCCTTAGGAGCACCGGAACTTCACCGCCCTCCTAAAGGACTGGTCACTCTTGGAGGGTTTGGGCTTATCAGTACAGGCGACTGGGGCTGTGCTAGAACCTCGGCAGCCCGCTATAACGTTATCTTAAGTGCAGTAGGCACACCGGTACCTCACGAACATTGTCTCCTCCGGTCTGGCGGAGATGTGGTCTGTGGTGCGCGCCCTCGAACAGGACCACTTTACGAAACATCTACTATGATAACGCCCCCCATTTACCATTACGGCTACGTATCTAGTTATCACCTACAAGGACCTACCAGCCACGTTTCATGGCACGTTTCGCCTCTCGTAGAACGTGTTTTACCATGTTAACCAAGGGACCATCCATGGAGACTCACTATCCCAAGTCGTAGTGCAAGTCTGTCATAGTCATTTATGCTTGGACATAGGTCTTCTCATCGGAACCGTCGCGGGCGTTCTGTTGTAGTATTCGGAAGTACTGTTGCTCTCGGAGGTAGGTTACATCGTCTACAAATACGTACTTGACCTTATAGCTTACCGGCTCTAACAGACTCTGTAGACAATACCTCGTCTGTACGAGCTAGGTCATGAACCTGCGTATTATTTGTCTCAGGCCATCACTGAGCAGGCACTACCGTACACCCTCACACTCCAGTGTGTACAAGAGTACATTGTAGACGAGTTCTACCCACTACGTCGCCGGTCGGTGTACACACAACATGACGAGTAATAACTAACGGGTCCCGAGCTCTCCAAGGGCTTCGTAGTCTATTAGCACCTTTCTTCATACGTCCTTTGCCTAGCCGAGAAGAGACGAAGGCACTTCGTGTGAAGGATCCGCTCTGTGGCAATCGTTTCTACCAGCTCCATCAGGCTCGTCTCGCAGGTGGCTAACTGTTCTCTCCCCAGAAACGCGCTACTACTAGTACGGCTCCTATAAGTCCTTTAGGAGCGCCTTGCTGAACAGCAGGGTCAATGGTCGCCTAGACCTCCCGTCAAAACATATCAACCGCCTCCGAACACTTGTCTCGCCCCATACCTGGGTGACCCACTACGAGCTATTCGAGCAGGTAAGAGAGGAACCCCAGCACCGAAAGTAGATAGTTGGCCGTACGCCAGCGACGGGTATACTTGTCGGGACGGCGGGCTTGTCGCTCGCTTTCTTAGAGCAGTAGCGACCCGGTCATGACGTTTTAAAGGCAATCTATGAACTACAACCGAAGGGCATACAGCACGTCCGCACTGGCTTACTTAAGGTGATATAGCCGATCTTAGCACCACCTCAGCTGGGACTCGAGGAACACTATCTACCGCCCGGGAACTTTCGCCAGGCTTTACAGCGCAAGCCCCGCTGACTGCTGGTCTTGAGCGTTCTTTACGCCGTCCAAACGTTTTGGAAGCCTTTCTTGGAAATAGTTCAGGGAGGCCAGGCGGAGTGACGGGCTAAGTAGGTCTCGTAGCTACTGGTGGTTTTGCCCTGGGGACCTGGTGCGATGTAGAGGGTCTCGGCATCGCGACTCCTCGAACCTTTTAACGCAGAGATCTCCGTATAAGCGCTACAAACCGCATAGGAACTGCTGAACGCGCTGGAAGCGCGGATAGAAGCGTAGTTTAACTCGTTCAACCTTGCGGTCGCAAGCATAGTTACAACTCCACAACGCGAGGACGTCGACCGCTAGTTTCTTCTTCTTCCGCGGATCCTCCGGCTACCGAAGTGGGTAGGCCCGATAGCATCACCTGTCCCACGAGAACGGGCAGGGACGGTCGGGCCTGTAGGTGTACTGCGAGGCGGCCAGCAGGCTTAGCAGGCTCATGGTCAAATTCTACCGTAGCTACCACAGGTGAGCTCACAAACCCTCCGTATGTGGTGCAAACTAGAGTAGGTACAGAAGCCCGAAGTCAAAGCGGTCGTTGACTAGTTTAGGACGCACGGTAAACTAATCTACACAAGCTACTCTGTCGCCATCCTCTTACCTTGCATGAGTAGAGCACGTGGCAGCACCGCTATAGCAGGCACTGGTCTCGGCAGGCACATCGTTACGCGGGGTACTTCAGCAGGGCGTCAACGAGGTTGCGGGGGACCATTGCTCGATAGTTTAGTAGCTGTGGTCTCTTCCACAGGGATTGCCGCGCAGGACACCCTACTAATCTGTTTCGAAGTAAGAGAAGAGAACGTTGTGACTGGTCGTTTTCACGCCGCTCTGCATATGAAAACTTACTTCTTCGGCGTTTGGTGCCAGACGAAATCTTATTCTAGTTCGTGTGAAACGTTCTCGCGTAGAAGGAACTCCAAGACGCGGGGCTGGTGTCACCTCATTTACCTGACGTAACAAACATGTTCAAAGCGCTAGAACCACAGGGCCAGAACGACGCGGAAGTGATCGACTGTACCCCCAAGTTTGTTACATAAGGCTACATCCATATAAACGAAATGGAAGTTCGGCTGGCTGTTGTGTAAGGTGCGTTCCGAATTGGTTCCTACATAGACTTTTCTCTACTCTATTCCTCAATCCGCGTTCCGCCGGCTATGCACGGAACCGTTAGAGCAGAGGTTAAAACTGATCTTGCGGGTACGAGAGGTAGTCGCTGCACTTCCTGGGATGCTCTCCTGACAGCGGACGCAGCCGCCGCGACGACTATCGTAGCCGTCGACGCAAGTCGGCCCGAGGTCGGTTCAGAAGTAACCGCGGGCCTTCCACAACATAACGCGAAAGCTCGCGACACCACCTTCTTCGTAAACATTACGCCTGACAGTCGAGCGGGCACACAAGTAAGAAGAAGAGATTGCTATTTATATAAAGACGCTGCTGCTGAAGTCAGGGCCCTTACCGTTCAACCTCCTTATCTTTATAAATGGAAGAGGTACAGCTGCTCGCGTGTAAAGCTCTTCGAGACGGTCGAACTAGAGCTCGGCCGGGTGCTCTCCGAACCAACCTTCGAACTAAGCTGACAGGGCTTTATTCGACTTACACTAGAACCGGCTCGAGCCGTCACCGTCAGACACCCACCCTAATTCGAACTCTCAGAGCGTGCCCAGAGACAACCATGCTGCGTGTTACACTTGGACAGTAGGGTAGAGTCTAGTGGTGAAAGGCAGGTTCGGTGCAGGAACCAGGAGGTGCTTATCAAACGTCGCAGCTAAACCTGTATACGCGCCTACAGGAACGGGTCAAACTTAAACTGCGCGCTCTGCGGCCAACGGACTTCCTGACACCTAGATTAGTCAAGGGGAACTCATGCCATGCTGCTCCCGAGCACTTGTGTGGACACTAGAGTACCCTGAAACGAAGGCTTAACAGTGAAGTGACCCACACTCCCTACTCCAAAGAGTTAACAGTGTCAAGTGAATGCGTCTTCTACGGTAGTCTTCTCTGATCTCCCGTCTCGTCGAAAGGCGGGATCTCATGTCCCCAGNGCTCCACTTCTACCAACATAGTTCCTGCCCGCGTGCGACACGAATTAGACCCGCAAACACCCGCGTGTTCGAGCCTGTCAGCGCAACCATAACGCGAACCAAGCAGCTCGCGTCAACAGACACGAGCCGATCAAAAATACCTTTGTATGTACGAACGTCGAAAATTAGGCCCATATACACGGTAACTCAGGGTGGACTGCTCTCGTCTTTCTTTTACCTTTCTCTAAGTAGAACTTCCGGTGCCCGCGGACAATCCAAGCTACGACCTCTGATTAGTTGGGAAATTTCGCTGGCCGCACTGGAACGGTCGATGAATGGAACTCCGAACAGATGGAGAAACCAGGCGTGGTGGAGGTAAAGAGACTATGACGTCACTTGTGTGTAAGGAAGGATGGGCGTGTATATCCGTATGTGGCCGACATGTAGGGGCTAAAGAAGGGTACGAGCCATACAGAGTTAACCTTCCTTAGTGTGACGACGGTAGCGGTTGTGGGTTGTAGCCGTGTAGGTGACGACGACGCTCATCGTCAGAAAATCGGCTACAGAGATTAGATGGGTTGCTTGACGAGCGTCGACATAAAAAACGGCCTACGCTCCTAGCAAGAGAGAGTGGTACCAGCGTCCTTTAAGGCAAGCTCTAAGACTATTCGGTACAGAGCGTAGTAACCGCATAGGAGCGAGTATTGTGAGGAGCAGATACCTGCTCACATTAGTAACTATGAGTCCTATTGTTAGTGGACCTTTTTCGACGGTTAATGTAGGTCGCTAGTCCGCGAGACGGAAACTTGCACAAGGATTTGAAGTTGTTGAAGCATGTGAACGGTATGGTACTGGTTGGGGCGGAGTGAGAGGGACGATAAACGGTAGAGTAGAGGCGTCTTGAACTCGCTACGGTCTGCGAGTCCCACCTTGAACTTTCGTTCCACTTCCTGAAAGCTCCAGACGCCGAACAGAAGCTTTTGTACCGGTTCTGTCGTGGAGTAAACCTTCACGAACTGTAAGCTGTCAGACCGGTGACCGTCAAAAGCAAAGCATAAGACCTGCTTGTCAGGCAAAAGTGTCTGCCATAGGGGTCAGACTTCAGTGACGTGGACCACCCGAACAGGAGGTCGTTGTAATAAGACGGTCCCACATGACGGTGATCGGACGTCGAGGTAGTTACGCGTAAGTAAGTAAGTAGTGAAGGAAAGCCTTGTTCGGTAAGGAAGAGAAGTTAGTGGGTCGAGTAGTAGTCACTTTAAATGTGCCTCGCATTCCTTACCCTGTGACTCCACTAGTAGTAGGGGAAAGGCAGCGAGTTCCGTGAAATGTACGCAATGAACCAGCTGATGCTGTTTTAGGACAGGTCTTAGCAGCGAGGTCTTGACCTATGGGATATAGATCTTAGCCAGAGGCACCTACTCTACCGGCTGTAGTAACGGTGTAGGGTTAGTGGGCTTAGGTTGAAGAGATTTAAGGGGGTAAACGCGGCAAAATGCGACGCTAATCGACTTTCTTCCTGCGACAGCATACCAAATACCGTGCGACATTACCTCCGTAAGGTCGTCCAGTGTGTGAAGTGTGACGACCTGGGGCTGCAGAAACTAAAGGACCTCCCGAAGTCGTGGGGGCTACGCAGCGTACAGGGCACCGGCTACGAGCTCTACGATAGCGACGGGTTGCAGCCTCGCCCTAGTGGGCGTACGCGGATGCAGCTCAGCCCAGTGTTTGGGATGCCCTCACAGGACAAGAGACCCTCCCGCCACTTCAGGGCCACCAGCGTGATGTGTATTCTTTAGCGTTCTCCCCCGATGGATCCAAGATTGTGTCGGGTTCAGAGGACAGGAATATTCATGTCTGGGATGTCCTCACCGGCAAAGAAACCATCTCGCCGCTTCAAGGCTGCGAGAGTAGAGTGTTATGTGTAGCATTCTCCCCTGACGGATGCCACATCGTATCGGGGTCAGCGGACAAGACCATTCGGGTTTGGGATGCCTTCACCCGGCAAGAATCTCTCCCGCCACTTCAAGGCTGCGAGAGTCTGGTGTCATCTGTAGCATTCTCCCCTGACGGATGCAAGTTCGCGTCAGGATCATGGGATGGGTCTATTCGTGTTTGGGATGCCATCACTGGCCAACAGACCCTCCCACCACTTCACGGCCATGAAGATTGTGTATCTTCTTTATCATTCTCCCCTGATGGATGCAAGATCGTGTCGGGGTCAGAGGACAGGACTGCTCAGGTTTGGGATGCCCTCACCGGTCAAAAAGCCCTCCCGCCGCTTACCCATGAGAGTGCGGTGCGGTGTGTAGCATTCTCTCCTGACGGATGCAAGATCGTGTCGGGATTGTGGAACGGCTACATCCGGGTTTGGGATGCCCTCACTGGCCAAGAAGCCCTCCCGCCACTTCAAGGCCACAAGGGTGGGGTGTTCTGTGTAGCATTCTCTCCCGACGGGTGCAAGATTGTATCTGGGTCAGTGGACAAAACTGTTCGGGTCTGGGATGCCCTCACCGGCCAAGAGACCATCCCGCCACTTCAAGGGCACCAGCGTGGTGTGGATTCTGTAGCATTCTCCCCCGACGGATTGAAGGTTGTGTCGGGTTCACGCTGGGACAAGACTGTCCGTGTCTGGGATGTTCTCACCGGCCAAGGAACCCTCCCGCCACTTCAAGGGCACGAGGCCAACAATCTGACATTCAATGTATCGTTCACCCCCGACGGATCCAAGATTGTGCTGAGAAGACAGGAACCAATCCCATCTGACCTTGGTCATATTGAACCGACCATTCGGGTTTGGGACGCCATCACCGGGAAACCTCAAGCCCTCTCTGTTCTGAGCTCTCCATCAATACATCTGGGAAAGGATCAATATTTCGTGGATGTTTCTACAGGGCGCCATTTGAATCGGGTTCCGACAGGAATTCACCTGCAATGCTTTGCAATGCTGAACTCAAGTAGCGGGTTGGGATGGAGAAAGGATTCAGGCCGAGACAGGTGTATTCCCGTAGTTATTCAGTTCTCCTAGCCAGCGCTCGCCGTTGCACTTGTAATGGATCCAACACCGCGTTATGTAGTTGATTAACCGCTTTACATTGTGTTTGTATTATGTTATTGTATTTCTATTACTTCGCTATATCAATGAATAATAGGTACATTATAGAATCTACTGTATTGATATTGTAGGGTGGATGGCCTTTTCGGATGGCTTGTGGCACGCATCATGCATCATATTGAAGCTTATAATAAGTCATATGCCTGATGTGAAACGCTGGCTAGTAGTACTATGACTGGCCATCAGCGGCAAGGCGAATTCTCTACAAAGCCTCTTAAAGGCTTTATATAGATTATAAAATCTGAAAGGCCCGGAATGCATTTACAATTCAAAGCCATTATAAACATTGGCACATTGTGAAAAATATATCATATTGGTTGCTTTGCGAGACGGTCGCAGCTTTATGAGTGACTGTGAATCCCGGTACACTTAAATTATAAACCTCGGGGGCCGCGATAAAAGGCAAAACTTTAGATAGGTTTTAAGCTGCCGCAAAGCTACTGATCGCTTATATATTTAGGTCATATTGTAAAGCTCAGAGGTGGCGGGGACAGCAGCTGATTATATACATAGAGAGATGGAAAAATCGTTGCATTGCGAGCATGTGCACACTAGACAGATGATGAGAAATTTTGCAGCGAGATAGTGGTATCGCTAGCTGCATATGTGACGACAGGGCAGGGGCATCCCTCTGGGTATGACTGCGGCTACAGAAGCACACTCGCGTGCGAGGAGGAGAGCATTTCTGTCCTCATTATCATCTCGAGTAAAGCGGGCTTTCATCAAACTCGAGGGTAGTTGAGGGATCCGGCATTGAGCATGGACGACGGAAGTGCGTATGCTGTTGGTATGATGTCGAAGGGCACCCACAGTTGTTCCTGATAGAGTGTCACGCCGACGCCGACAATGCTTGCAGTCCTTGAGCCATACACTTAGCATAGAGGCGAAGACACTTATTTGCCACACATTGAAAGGCATTTCAAGCGGGGCGTCTTCTCCGATTTGAAGGGGTGAAAGCTAGATAAAAATGGTCCTGCTGAGAACGGGCGGAGGTAGTGACTACTATCTCGAGGACGCCCGAGAGCCGTTCTTGATATGGCGCGTGAAGGACGATACTGGGGTGTCGGGATGTCGGTTTGCCGTCCCGCCCTGTTACGCCGCTCCACATGTCGTAGGAGGCCACAGGCAGGTCATGTCGAATTATCCCGGTGTGGGGATGGGGTCTTGTCAGCGCGGTCAGTGAACAGCTCGGAGGTCGTAACGTGTCGGGCTATGATGGAGATGATGAGTGAGACTAGACGCATGAAAGGACGGTGAAACACAGGCAGGGATGTGGTGGGAGGGAGCAAAGACTGGTTATGGAGGGGAAAGCAGATTTCACACAAGTACACATCTAGTTTCAACTTCAAGCTTCAAGCACCACCAGATCTCATAGAATAACGTCGAAAACTATGATAGTGCATTTTCGCGTGGTCGAGGAGCAAGATTACAATCCATAGCAAGAATCCAGCATGTGCAGAGATCAAGCATAGATAGAAAGCAATGGAAGTTCGAAGGAAGGCAGAGTTTTGCGCTAGTTTGCGTCATGCGCCGGAACCTTTGCAAGGTGCGTGATTGCAATTGCAAGCAATATTAATAATCATACAACGACAACTTTCGAACTTTGTGGCACTTTGGCAACCATCTGAAAATTATCGTGACACTTGGAGGACTTATCGAGCTCCTCTAAATAACCTCTGAAGAAGCTGCAGCTATATATCTTTATGAGGCTTTATCCTATGGAACGGTGCTACTTACAGCATTCCCAAAGAGAGTTTGAAACAGTGGAACAGCATGTCATGACATGTCACGATCGGACCGACTTGCTGATGCGCCCAGGCCCTGCCAACTTGGGGTAATACCAGTGCCGTCGACATCCAATGCTGTGGATCCCCAGCATTCAGAGCCCTCCCCTCCTGTGCGGTCGTGAAGCCTAAGCTCCTCATGTCTTCTACCAACACGGTGCGTTGTCTTGTGTGATCGACGACGACCCTGATCTCATCAACGCTGAAAGGTTTTCCACACAACCAATACGGCTGGAAATGCTCAGATCAGCAACGTTAACGTCAATGGAGACTACATTGTCAGTAATATATACCAAGTAACAGAAGAGAAGCGTCAGTTCCGACTTGGTGACTTCTGAGCGTCTCTGGCTCACTTCGCTGCTTCTTCTTAGAAAGAGAGGTCTACCGGTGGTTGGCTGCCCCAGATAGCTCTGGCAACTACCATGCAGCGCGAGAGAAGCACCACGCTGATACTGGCTCGTGGTTTATCGAGGGAGAGCAGTTCGTCAAGTGGAAAGAGACACCTGACTCGGCATTGTGGGTATACGGCACTCGTGAGTCTTGTGTTGAGGTCTATCCGTCTACCTGCTTATTCACCATGTGCAGCGGGGTGCGGCAAAACAATCATATGGTGAGTCTTACTATTTCCTTGTCTAAATAAATGGAATGAACATCTTGGACTTTTAGCTCGACCGCCGTCGATGAGATCCTTGGTCACTGCGCAGCAAACGGAAACTCGACACATGCCTGCGCCTACTTCTTCTTCGACAATAGAAGTGGCCAAAATGATCTATCTTTGCACGACAAATTCATTCGGTCGCTTATTCGACAACTTTCCCATCAGTCTGGTGGCATCCCCGAGTCGTTAATGGAGATATATGGCGGTGGACACCAGCAGCCGTCCATAGCCTCTCTTCAGTTCACTCTCCGACGAATCGTCGAATCATTTGAACATGTGTACCTCATCATAGACGCCCTTGACGAATGCACTGAGAGGAAGAAGGTGCTGGCGTGGATCGAAGAGCTTATGCAGTGGCACGGTGGCAAAATGCACATATTGCTTTCGAGCCGACCAGAGGTGGATATCAAAGAAAAACTCAACTTTATTTTGAATGTGGTCCGCATGTCTCTCACATCAAGCCCGATTAACGAGGACATCAAATTGTATGTCGGCGCAATGCTCCTCGAGATGATCAGATGGGATGAGAAAACCCGTGCACGTGTGGGAGATATTTTGATAGAAGGCGCGGATGGAATGTGCGTTCCAAATCTGCAAATCTGCATGGCTTCGCTAAAAAGCCGATAGGTTCCGGTGGGTCGCTTTACAGATATTGGAGCTGTCAAAGTGCCGAAGTCGGAGGGCCGTGGATGTGCAGTTGCAAACTTTGCCTAAGGACTTGGACGCGACCTATGAGAAAATACTCATGAGCAGCACCAATCCGCGGGACCTAAAACAAGTTCTTTTGTGGTTGGCATTCTCTCAGGACACTCTACTGGCTGAGGAACTTGAGGACGTCATCGCGGTGGATTTCTCGTCGACAGAAGGGCCATCATTTGACCCTGGCCTCCGATATTTTGGAACAACAGACGTGCTTGATATGTGCTCTGGTTTCATCGCGGAGCATGAGCGTTACCGTGACGGCCCTAGATACATCACACTGGCGCACATGTCCGTGAAGGACTATCTTATTTCTGAGCGCATCAAAAGCGGGGCGGCCTCTTATTTCAGCATCAATGAGATCCTTTCTCACTTGACAATCACTCAGGCTTGTCTCGCCTACATTCTACATCTGGGAACCTTCTCTATCGATGAAACCTTCCAGTCCTTCCCATTGGCTCGATATGCTGCTAAATACTGGGTAGCTCACATGCGCCGGGGCAGTGCCATGGATGACGAGCATGTATCGCGCATGGTAGATCATCTGTTCTCACCTGAAGACAATGCCTTGACCAATCTGGTTCATTTGAATGACCCGGATGTAGACTCGGATGAAACCGGAGCTGTCCCATATTTATATTATGCTTCTTCATATGGCTTAGAGGTAACAGTGAAGCGGTTGCTCACAATCGGAGTCGACATAACAACGCGGGGAGGAAAGTACGGAAATGCCCTGCAAGCAGCGTCGTACCATGGCCATGCTACGGTCGTCGAATCACTCCTTGACTGTGGTGTAGATGTGAACACCCGAGGGGGATATTACGGTTACGCACTGCAGGCCGCAGCGGCAACATACAAAGGCCACGGTGAAGTCATGCAACTGCTTCTCGACCGTGGTGCAGATGTGAACATCCAAGGAGGATATCACCGCAACGCACTACAGGCCGCAGCATACGGCGGTCGTGTTGAAGTCGTCCAGCTGCTTCTCGACCGCGGCGCAGATGTGAACGGCCAAGAAGGAGATTATGGCAACGCACTGCGGGTCGCAGCGTACCATGGTGGTGTTGAAGTCACCCAGCTGCTTCTCGACCGCGGCGCAGATGTGAACGCCCAAGGAAGAGATTACGGCAACGCACTGCAGGCCGCAGCGGCATCATTTCGAAGTGATGCCATTGAAGTCGTCCAGCTGCTTCTCGACCATGGCGCAGATGTTAATGCCCAAAGACGAGGGCACGGCGGCAGGGCACTACAATCCGCAGCATACTGGGGCCATGTTGAAGTCGTCCAGCTGCTTCTCGACCGCGGCGCAGATGTGAACGCCCAAGGAGGAGATTTCGGCAACGCGCTGCAGGCCGCAGTGGCATCATTTCGACGTAATTCTGAAGTTGTCCAGCTGCTTCTCGACCACGGCGCAGATGTTAATATCCAGGGAGGATATTACGGCAACGCACTACAGGCCGCAGCATACCACGGTCCTGTTGAAGTCGTCCAGCTGTTTCTCGACCGCAGAGTAGATGTTAATGCCCAAGGAGGAGAGTACGGCAACGCACTACAGGCCGCAGCATACCGTGGTCGTGTTGCAATCGTCCAACTCCTTCTAGACCGTGGCGCAGATGTGAATGCCCAAGGAGGAAAGTACGGCAGGGCACTGCAATCCGCAGCGGCATCGAAAGAAGACAATGATGAATTCGCCCAGCTGCTTCTCGGCCGCGGCGCAGATGTGAATACCCAAAGAGGAAAGTACGGCAGGGCACTGCGATTCGCAGCGGCATCGAAAGCAGACAATGTTGAAGTCGTCCAGCTGCTTCTCGGCCGCGGCGCAGATGTTAATGCCCAAGGAGGAGAGTACGGCAACGCACTACAGGCCGCAGCATATCGCGGTCCTGTTGAAGTCGTCCAGCTGCTTCTTGACCGCGGCGCAGATATGAACGCCCAAGGAGGAAAATTCGGCAATGCATTGCAGGCTGCGTCGCACCAGCGCCATGAAAATATTGTCAGATTGCTGCTCGAGAACAGCGCCGACGTCAACGCGATAGGGGGGTGTTGTGTTACTGCTCTTAGAGCTGCATCCTATGGATGCCGTACCGACATTGTTCGGTTGCTGCTCTCGAATGGCGTGGACGTGCAAGCCCAAGGAGCGAGAGCGTTGAGATTCGCACGGGGGTCAGAGCAAGATGTAGACTGTGATGTCACACTTTTTGTGATCTCACGGGAAGATCGTCATGCCACAGTGCAGTTGTTGCTTGACGGTGGCGCGGTCGCAGAGGAAGGGGACAGCATCAGCGAAACCGAAGAGGACGAAGAGGACGAAGAGGACACTGCCAGGTACAGCTCGGAAGAAGACGAGGAGGAAAATGGTTGGCACACTGCAGACGAAGAATGAGCTCCGGCAGATGAACACCAGAATAGGTGTACGGATCGCAGAACGGCTTGGTGGCAACTGCTGGCACTTCAACATTGTATGATGTGCTCGTTCAAGGAATTCTGCATTTGCTTCACCTGCGTGAATTAGATGATGAATAGAAATTGTATAATGCGACAATGGGTATGCAAGTGAAAGTAAAAATTGATAAGTACAGTGATGCGTTAACTATCCCAATTTCCAGCGTGATAGCTCAGGATATACCATGCGAGGTTGCTGTCAAACGAAAAGTCCAGAACGGCAATACCAGCGAGTCCGACAGCGTTGGTATCCGGGCTCATCGTGCCGTTGGTAGTGACAACCGCGTACACGGTGCCCACCTGGTCCTTTTGGATGACAACTGACGTGTCACTGGAGTCGATCTTCGCGTACTCTGCGCTCGTGCCGGTGGAGTTGCCCTTGTCAAATGTGAGGGTGGCCTTCGATCTGGGCGCGGCGCTGGCGAGGAAGGTGAGCGTAGAAAGAGACTTGACGTGCAGGACGGGGTTCCATGAGGGGCAGGACGTGATGAACTAGTCCGCTGCAAGCGAGTACACCGAGTCGAGGCCGAGAGGCGCGTCGAAGGGCCCGACCACCCTGCCTGCGTGTTGACGACACTGGCGACCCAGGACACGTGGCATTGAGTAAAACCTGAGCCATTCATATAGGATAGGGTATTGCAAATGAATTTAATGAGACGTCGGTCTTCTCGATACTTTGGCGAAGGGTGGATGACAAGCGGATGGATGAATCAGAATGATCGACAGCTATGACGCACTGGCGAGAAACGGGGACATCGGTCGAGAGGAGACTCGGACGGCAAGACTGTTCATCCAGACCGATGTGGTCGACACGCGGAGCCCCAAGATGGTCGAGAAGAGGCTCATCGAAAGTCCTTGCGGACGAACCCCTAACAGAGCTGCACCATGCACCCGGTCGTAGGAGCTCCGAATGACACATACTGGCAGGTGAACATGACATGCAGAGCATGTACCGCCTCGGCTCAGCAATGGATGGGCTGAGGAGTAGTCAGGCGTCCGTGACACTAGTACTGAGAAGCAAGGTAGCAGGCATAGTAGCAGGCAAGGTCTTCCATCGAACAAGCGCCCGTGGTCTCGACTCTCAAATAATTCTCTTTCCATTCTCTTGCTGCTCTCTTCCGCTTCAGCTTGGACTCGATGGCACAGATACCCAATAGAAGCTGCTGGAATATATGCATCGATAAAGACTCAACTAAGCACAAATAACTGTGCTCGACGAACAAAGTGCAATACCAATGCGACTGTCCGAGCTTGTGTGCCCATAAACACCCAGATGAAGCACAGCGTGCGCCCGTCCTTGATACAACCATCTTCACCTTGAGACCCCTGTACTCTAGGGGAAAGCTGCTCTGCCCTCTGGTCTCTGGTGATGGCATCTTTTGCGTGAGTGGACTGTGACAGCCGAGAAAACTCCTCACTCACACTCAGCGAAGTGACAATTCGGAAGCAAAGTCCCATGAGATTACAGGTGTGCTCGCGAGCCCTCGTCGTACCGTACTCAAGGGGAACTGATGAGATCCGCAGTCCTGCAGGCAACCGGTGTCTCGCGCGTCAAATTCAAGCTGGGCAAGGACATCTGCGCATATGTCCAAATCGACGCTGCAAACTATTCATGGAGGACCAAGGACGTGGCTTGGACGGAGAGTGGTGATCTGAGATGGGATGACAGGTTCACATTGTCCGTCGTACCAACAGAGACCCGTGCGAGACCGTCAAGCTTAATCCCCCCCACAGACTGCCATTGCCGAGCTCGGCCAAGATCACGTTCAGCTTATTTCGGGACATTCGAATCAAGGTTCCGACCAAGCCTCTCGTGGGCCGGCTCGAGATCAAGCTGGCAGAGCTTCTCAAAATGTGCGCTCGTCGACATGGTGAAGGTAAATATATCTATTCCTCCAACTTGCCATTCCCGGAACTGAAGTCGTTGTCGCAGAAATACATTTATCATTAAAGAAGAAGAATGAACACACAAGCGACCTGACAGTCCGCATTCCAAATGCTTCCACCACCACAGCGCTCGAAAGCGCGATACAACACCTTCCGGGCGCTAATAAAGACTCGGCTGGAGCCCACCTGAACGCAGCTGCCGATGCAGGCGATAGTCCTCTCGTAGGGTCCTTCACATTACTAGTGGAGAGCATGGGCGTTCTAGTCAAAACTGGAGACGAGATTGCCAAGGCATGTATAGGCCGCCTTGCGCATAATTCCTTGCTTATCCCATCCCTTTTCAGATACATCCCTGGCTAAGCCTCGCGTGGAATGTGCTATTGGTCGGCTTGAAGGTAAAGCAAACAAATCTGTATCGGAATACATTAGTTGAACTTCCATGTCAGCTAGTCAAAGCGCAGCAAGACCGGGACACCAAAATCACGAAACTTGTCCAAACAATGCACTGTGGTCGGGACGCAGGACCTCAATGAAGATGCGCTCTTGCAAAGTGTGCTTGATCTGATTCTGAAGCAGACCGTGGTTTGCGCTTCTTCATTCAAAAGTATACGTCTCGCCGCACTTTTGCAGGCCAGTGTTGCAGAGAAGAGAATGAAGCTTGTCTAATCGTCCTACAGGACGGGCCGTTATCGATGCATTCTCTGGTGTCGATGATTTGATAGCTCGTTACTAGGGGGCGTTGGAGCAACTGCGGGGCGACTTTATGGGGCGCATTGCTACGCAGACGGCTCTGGTCATGGACGATATCGCCACGACGGTGCACGAGATGAGTGAGTTCCATTCTGCTACCGCTGTCTCGCCGAACACATCTAAGCAAATGCCACGCAGGGTTTGATCAGTTACTGGCGAAACTAAAACCCGAAGACATGGATGAGATTCACCATTCGTGTTTGAGATGCCCTCACTGGCCAAGAAGCCCTCTGGCCACTTCAAGGCCACAAATATATGGTGTTCTGTATAACATTCTCCCCTGACGGATGCAAGATTGTGTCGCGGTCACAGGACAAGACCATCCGGATTTAAGATGCCCTCATCGGGCAAGAACCTCGCCCGCCACTTCAAGGCTGTCGGAGTAGGGTCACTACCGATGGGACGGCGAGCGCTGACGCGAACACTGTTGCTGGTGTTGCGGTTCTGGACTTTGCATTTGACATTAGCGGCCAGCTGATCAACTAAATTATTTCGACTCGATGATGCTTGGACTTTCACAGCCTGTATCTTGTACTATATGTACCGGCTAGCCAATTGTTTCAAGTCTGAACAATAAATACGCCCCTAACCATGTATCATGTCATCATGGGGACCGTTCAGAACATCGGTCTATATTGTAAATATAATACTGCAAATTCACAGCCTGGGAACTGGGTATCTCCTACACGGGAAGCAAAGCTCTCGACTTGCTCTCGGCCACTGCATTTGCACCCAGTTTACACCAACCACCTTCCAATTCGTCCTCAACCTCCCATTCCTCAGCACGGCACTCAGCAGGAAGCGAGGTGAGGGGATTTATCACAACTTCCACGTCGATTCCTGCAGAGTGCCACAAGCTCTCTCCATCGGCAAAAAGTGTCGGTGATAGCTGCAGTCTCCGAACAGGATACCCCATGTTGGCCCGGTTCGAGAGAGCCGATATCACATCGGCGAGTAATCTTGCTTTCATGTTGGGCAGCGATAGCACTGCGAGCATCGGCCACGGGGTATGCGACGCACTGAAAGGCACTAGGAAATTACTGATATTGGCGCCCAATAGTGTGAAGTGCGTCACCTGTTGAAACGCGTCCATCACAGCATGCCATAGGCCATATGTTGCAGTTAAACGCAGCATAAACGAACGCAAACGTGGGAATTTGCAGGATTGGGTTTCGGGTGAATGGGATGCGGCTATGATGTCGGCCATCTCGTCTTCGGTCATTGTTTCTAGATATAGAGTATCTAGTTCTGGTGCGACGATCCTGGATACCAGTAGATCGCAGGCAGGCGAATAACGCAGGTATAGGCCCTTCAGCGATGGCAACATTAACTGTACATATGCCCATTCAGGCAATATGTACGATTCACTGAGGATAAGCTGTGTAATTGCGGAGAGGGATTGGCTGGCACCGCGAAGAGCTGGGACATGGTGTGCGCATTGGTGGAGCTGTAGGCTAGTGATAGCATACTGCGGCAGAATAATATTGTGGGGGGATATGTTAACGAAATGCAGTGATTTCAGACGGGGCAAGCCATCGGGGAAGGCGGACACAGTCAACGGAAGACGGTATGGGATTCGGCCAGACAGCCGAATGTCAAGCGTTTGCAAGTGGGGTGCGCTCTTGGGCATGTTTTTGAAGAAAACCTGCAGACATGGAACGCCAGTCGGCTCGGCCTCGCTTTCCACCCTGAGTGTCTGCAATCGCTCAACTTCAGCGGAAATAAGACGGCAAATGGCGGGGATAGTGAGGGGTGTTTGTCTCCGGTATGGTAGTACGCGTACGAACACGTCCAAAGACAGAGCTCCAGATCGCTGTATATAATCGGCAGCATTTTTTAGGTGATTTTTGTCCTGTGTATCCAAAACTACACTCGTCCATAGCCGAGGAGTGTCGTGTGCGAGAATACGCCAATGGGGTGAGACACGAGATACCAGAATCTCGAACGGAATCTCCGGTGACCATAGAGAGAGAGATGAGAGACGAGATACCGGAATAAACGGAACATATTTTGGCCACGGCGGGAGAGATTGATCCTCCTGACCTGCTAGAAATATTTCTGCGAGTAGCTCGTTGGGTAAGGCAGAGATTGCAGCTGACAGGCTCCCACTTGTAGCGGTAGTGGATGGGACGATGATGGGTGTAGGTGATCTTGGTAGTGTGACTTCGTCCGATTGAGACATGTCGGGTATGCGGCGGGGGACCAGAACACCACGGAAACGGTGGTTTGGACGTTCACCTACAGAGCATAATCAGTCAAGATCAGCCTGAGATCATCTTACAGCTTACATGCATACATGCACCGGGCTCGGAAGCTGCCGGCCCGCTAAGACTCCAGAATCCAGATAGCAATTGTACCAAGATTTAAACGTCGCAGTCAAAAGGCTTGAACCTCTTCAGGAGTTCGATTTATCCAAGTGAACAACACAATCAAACTCTCGTTAGATTTATTACATGTCAATATTACAATTTGCAGATTAAGCAGACTGGTCAGTGGTGTCGTTCGAATTTCTACTGGCCCATGCGCCATATTCCAGACTCACAGTAAGTAGTCACAAACACCATTTACAACGAGCTGTTCATGTCGTGATCACACCCCGACTGCTCCTTTAGCCACTGAACGCTCCGCTTTTCGAACATGAGACATGTAGGCCCTCCGCGGATCCTCCACGGCGACCTGCGCGCACGATATAAGGTTGAGCGTGTAGCGGAGGGTGGCGGGCTGACCTAGGGTTTTGTGCTGACTATCAGGACGCGGTCGAGAAGGTCCACCGGCAGGCCACGCGGGCCGCGGAACTTCGTCTCGTGTATGCGCGACATGCCATGGTTGGAGGCGTGATGACTAGCGGGGAGAGGTCGTTTTCGAGTGCGCGGTTCAGGAATGAGAAGCACTCGATGTCAAGCGTGTAGACTTCGTGGATAAAGAGCACCTGCATGTGTAATGGACATGTCAGTAACGCTGAGCAGGTGAAGAGGTATGCAGTTCTTACGCCGGGGATGATCTCGGCTTTGCATTCTTCTCGTGGAAAAGTGGCCCAGCAAACAGCATAGCGCGTCACGCTATCTTTCCCTCTTGCACTATTGAGAACCATGCCTACAGCCTTCCTGGCTTTGGCCTGGCCCACCATTCCCAGAGAGGTTTCCCATGGTTCGAGGCGGCCATCGAGTCCCAAATCGTGGATGTGCGAATGTGGGCCTAGCACGATCGTTCAGATCGCTTCAAAGCACATAACTCATCATGCAGTGTAGTTCAGGATATACTATGCGAGTGGCTTGCCGTTGCTATTAAATAAAAAGTCCAGGACTGCAACACCAGCACCAGTGTTTGTGTCAGCGCTCGGCGTGCCGTTGGTCGTGACGACAGCGTAGACGGTGCATCTGCGATACGATACTTCTGGATGGTAACGGACGTGCCACTGGAGTCGACCTTCGCGTACTCTGCGCTCGTGCCGGTGTGGAACGTGGCGTACAAGGTGCCGATGGAGTTGCCCTTGTCGAATGTGATGTGACCCTCGATCCAGATTTGGCGCTGGCGGGGAAGGTGAGGGTGGGCAGGGCCTTGACGGGCAGGACGGGGTGCGATGACGGGCAGGAGGTGATGAACTCCGCTGCGAGCGAGTACACCGAGTCGAGGCCGAGAGGCACGTCGAACGGACCTGACCATCCAGCCTGCTTGTCAACGACACTGGCGACCCAGGAGGCATGGCGGGCTTCGGTGGAGAAGATAGAGGTGGAAGCGGTAAGGTATGCCTTGGATGTGATGTACTGTGCGGCGCCGGTGGAAGCGGACACGCGGACACGCCAACGCCCTCGAGTGTCATAGAAAAGGCGGCGAAGGACCTGGGGTCGGTGTACGGGAAAGTTACACGGCTAAGTGACATTCGCGCCAAGGGCATCGGAAAGGAATTTAACGTGGGGGGCTGCGTGCAAGAGTGGGAGTCAGCAAGGCTAATTTAAAACTTAGGAGAAAGGACCGACTGGCCTTCATGCTGGCCGATTTCAACCAAGCGGCCGTGGGAGTAGGCAGGCATACCGGCGGATGCCAAGTTGGCCACGGAGAATTCACGAATTTAATGAGACGACAAGTCATTCCATTGGTCGGTCGGTCTTCTCGGTGGATGGATGAATCAGAATATTCATGATCGACAACAATGACGCAGTTGTGGTTAGGCGAGAAAGGCGTCGGCCGAGCTCATCTGACGGATAAACTGTCCGTAAGTACAGGCAAGTATGCATCCGACTGAGAGTTATTTATGACTGTTTACCAAGGGCTTCCGGAACCCGACAGAGTGACCTGCCGATAGGAGGCCACGAGGTGCTAATACCAGTGCTGTTAACATTCAACGCTGTGGATCCAGAGCTTGTGCCCTTGAAGCATTTCAGAGCCCTTCCCCTGCGTGATCGTAAAGCCTGAGCTGTTCATACCTTCCACCAAGATGGTGGGTTGTCTTGTGCCATCTATAACGAGCCCTGATCTGATGAAAGCTAACAGGCAAGTTTCGTATCAATCAATACGGGCGCTGGAACCACCAACAACGTCAATCGCGACTACATCAACATATACCAAGTAACAGATGAGAAGCGTAAGTTCCGACTTGATAACTTCTGAGCGTCTCCGGCTCACTTCGCTGCTTCTTCTTAGGACAGGAGGTCTACCGATGGTTGGCTGCACCGGATAGCTCTGGCAACTACAATGCAGCGCGAGAGAAGCACCACGCTGATACAGGCTCATGGTTTATCGAGGAAGAGAAATTCGTCAACTGGAAAGAGACACCTGACTCGGCATTGTGGGTATACGGCACTCGTGAGTCTTGCGTTGAGGTCTACCCGTCTACCTGCTTATCGTGTCACCATGTGCAGCGGGGTGCGGCAAAACAATAATATGGTGAGTCTTGTTGATTCACTGTCTAAATATATGAGACGAACATCTTGGACATTTAGCTCGACCGCCGTTGATGAGATCCTCGGTCACTGCGCAGCAAACGGAAACTTAACACATGCCTGCGCCTACTTCTTCTTCGACAATAGAAGTGGCCAAAATGATCTATCTTTGCACGACAAATTCATTCGGTCGCTTATTCGACAACTTCGACAACTTTCCCATCAGTCTGGTGGTATCCCCGAGTCGTTAATGGAGATCTATGGCGGTGGACATCAGCAGCCATCCATAGGTTCTCTTCAACTCACTCTCCGACGAATCATCGAAGGATTTGAACACGTCTACATCATCGTAGACGCCCTTGACGAATGCACTGAGAGGAAGAAGCTGCTGGCGTGGATCGAAGAGCTTATGCAGTGGCACAGCGGCAAACTGCATGTATTGCTTTCGAGCCGACCAGAGGAGGATATCAAAGGAAAACTTGATGTTCTGTCAAATGTAGTTCGCCTGTCTCTCACATCGACCACAGTGAATGGGGACATCAAAGTCTATGTTCACGCGATGCTCCTCGAGATGATCAGATGGGATGAGGAAACCCGTGCGCATGTAGGAGAGGTTTTGATAGAAGGCGCAGACGGAATGTGCGTTCCAAATCTACAAATCTGCGTTGATTCACTGAAAAAGGTCGACAGGTTCCGATGGGTCGCTTTACAAATTTTAGAGCTGTCAAAGTGCCGAGGTCGGAAGGCCGTGGATGCGCAATTGCAAACATTGCCCAAGGATTTGGACGCGACCTATGAGAAAATGCTGACAAGCAGCACCAATCCGCAGGACCTAAAACAAGTTCTTTTGTGGTTGGCATTCTCTCAAGTCAATCTGCAGGCGGAGGAACTTGAGGACGTCATTGCGGTGGATTTCTCGTCGACAGAAGGACCGTCGTTTGATCCAGGTCTTCGATATTTTGGAACAACAGATGTGCTCGATATGTGCTCTGGCTTCATTGCGGAGCATGGCAGTCGCGGCTGGAGATACATCACATTGGCGCACATGTCGGTGAAGGACTATCTTATTTCTGAGCGCATCAAAAGCGGGGCGGCCTCTTATTTCAGCATCAATGAGATGATGTCTCGCTTGATAATCGCTCAGGGCTGTCTCGCCTGCCTTCTACACCTGGGTACCTTCCCCCCCATCAACAAAACAGTGCAGTCCCAGTTCCCATTGACGCAATATGCTGCCAAATACTGGATAGTTCACATGCGCCAGGGCAGTGCCATGGATGACGAGCATGTATCGCGCATGGTAGATCGTCTGTTCTCACCTGAAGGCAATGCCTTGATCAACCTGGTTCGTTTGAATGACCCGGATGATGACTACTCGGATGAAGGCTCCTGGGATGAAGCTGAAGCTGCCCCACATCTGTATTATGCTTCGTCATATGGCTTAGAGGTTACAGTGAAGCGGCTGCTGACAATCGGAGTCGACATAGCAGTGCGCGGAGGAAGGTACGGAAATGCCCTGCAAGCAGCGTCGTACCATGGCCATGATACAGTCGTCAAACTACTGCTTGACCGCGGTGTAAATGTGAACGCCCGAGGGGGACATTACGGCAACGCACTGCAGGCCGCAGCGGCGTCGGGCGAGCGCCGTGTTGAAGTCGTCCAGCTGCTTCTCGACCGCGGCGCATATGTTAATGCCCAAGGAGGAGAGCACGGCAGGGCACTACAATCTGCAGCATACAACAATCATATTAGGGCCGTCCGGTTGCTTCTCGACCATGGCGCAGGTGTGAACGCCCAAGGAGGAGAATATGGCAACGCACTGCAGGCCGCAGTGGTATCATATGATCAACACAATGTTGAAGTCGTCCGGCTGCTTCTCGACCGCGGCGCAGATGTGAACGTCCAAGGAGGAATGTACGGCAATGCATTGCAGGCCGCAGCATTCGCCGGTTGTGTTGAAGTCGTCCAACTGGTTCTCGAACACGGCGCAGATGATGTGAACATTCAAGGGGGATATTACGGCAATGCACTGCAGGCCGCAGCTGTATCACATCAAGGCAGTGTTGACGTCGTCCAGCTGCTTCTCGACCATGGCGCAGCTGTGAACGCCCAAGGAGGAGAATGTGGCAATGCATTGCAGGCTGCATCGGGCCGGCCCCAAGAAACAGTTGCCAGATTGCTGCTCGAGCATGGCGCAAGTGTGAACGCCCAAGGAGGAAAATTCGGCAATGCATTGCAGGCCGCAGCGGCATCAGATACAGGCAATGTTGAAATCGTCCAGCTGCTTCTCGACCACGGCGCAGATGTGAGCGTCCAAAGAGGATATCACGGCAATGCATTGCAGGCCGCAGCATACCACGGACATATTAAGGTCGTCCGGTTGCTGCTCGATCATGGCGCAGCTGTGAACGTCCAAAGAGGATATCACGGCAATGCATTGCAGGCCGCAGCGGCATCGCGTACAGGCCATTTTGAAGTTGTCCAGCTGCTTCTCGACCACGGCGCAGCTGTGAATGCCCAAGGTGGAGAATATGGCAATGCATTGCAGGCTGCATCGCGCTGGAAGCCCCAAGAAACAGTTGTCAGGTTGCTCGAGCACGGTGCCAACGTCAACGCGATAGGGGGGGCTTTTGGTACTGCTCTTGCAGCCGCCTCCGCTAGATGCCATACCGGCATTGTTCAATTACTGCTTTCGAAAGGCACGAACGTGCAAGCCCAAGGAGCACGAGCGTTGAGATTCGCACGGGGGTTAGAGCGACATGTAGCCAGGGGTTACATCCTTAGTAAGATGTCACGGGAAGATCGTCATGCCACAGTACAGCTGTTGCTTGACAGTGGCGCAGTCGCAGAGGAAGGGGACTCTAGCAGGGACAGCTCGGAGGAGGAGGAAGAGGACTCTAGCAGGGACAGCTCGGAAGAAGGGGAAGAGGACACAGTTAGGAGGCCTAGGAAGAGGATGAGGATGAATGTTTCGTACACTGCAGAAGAAAAATGATGTCCCGCAGATGGACACTAGGATTGATGTATGGATTGCAGAACGGCTTGGTAGCAACCACTGGCACTTCAAAATCGTGTGACGTGCTCGTTCAGGGAACTCTGCATTTGCTTCACCTGCAGGATTTAGATGAGGAATAGAAATTGTAAAATTCGACAATGGGAATACAAACTATAGCAAAAATTAATAAGTAACATAGCACAGTGATGAGTTAACAATCCAAATGTCCAGCGTGATAGCTCTAGATAAACTATGCGAGGTTATTGTCAAACGAAAAGTCCAGAACGGCAACAGGGTTGGTATCCGCGCTCATCGTGCCATTGGTAGTGGTAGTGATTCCCGCGTACACGGTGCCTCCAAGTCTTTCTTGGTGTAACTAACGTGTCACTGGGGTCGATCTTCGCGTACTTACTCTGCACTCGTGCTGGCGTAGAGCGCGGCGTAAAAAGTGTCGGTGGAGTTGCCTTGTTGAAGGTGAGGGTGACCTTCGATCCGGGCGCGGCGCCGGCGGGGAACGTGAGCGCAGGGAAGGCCTTGACGTGCGGGACGGGTTCGACGAGGGGCATGAGGTGATGAACTCACTGCAAGCGAGTATACCGAGTCGAGGCCGAGAGGCATGTCGAAGTCGAAGGGACTGGCCCTGCCTGCTTGTCGACGACACTGGCGACCCGGGACGCGTGGTTATTTATGACTGTTTACCAAGAGCTTCCGGAACCCGACGAATTAGTGAATATCCTCCGATCTTGTCCCGTTCATCTCGTCTTCTAGTTGGCCAGTTTCCGCCGAATACCTTGATCCATATAAGGCGATTTCTCACGGAAGACCTGTAGCGGTTAGTAAATTTAGTGAAACCCGTCGTAAGTTTACACCTGCACTAAGTTAATGATCTACCCGTACAGTTTTATACGGGCCGGTGCAACACTACCGGTCAGTGCAACACTTTTGCGCGAGTCCCACTGCTCGCAGTTTTAGCGCTAGCTCTTCAATTTTTGTTCCATGTCCGGAATAAAATCTTCAAGATTCTGCCTATAAAGTTTTGAGTCCCACATCTCCAGGTTTAAGAGCATAGATTGGGTTTTCCGAAGTGACCATTTCCTAATTAGGCTTTCCGGCAGAATACCAGTCACTGCAACAGCGTAATCCTCTCATAGCTGTATTATTATCAACTTTTGCCCTATCAAATTTCAGATCTCGTGTCTTTATCTAAAATGTAAACTTTATGTCTCCTTAGAATTGAGCCACGGTTGGTCTGAAGACGGCAAATGGCTATTTACGATTTGGGTGTTTCACCGGACGGTATAAAACTGTATACAGTCATCCACGGGTCCTTTGAACATCACCACTCCTTTGAACATCTCACCACCACGACCTCAATTCTGCGTCTAAAATCATGAAAAAATATGCTAAAAAGAGATAAAGAGAGTGGCTATCACATCTTGTAGAAATTGCGACTCTCAAGGAGCAATATGAGTAGATATGTTGAATACACAGCCAAAATTGTGTGTTCCCGAAGCTCATAGCCAGCCCCGTGTCTCAAATTAAAACCACAGAGCCTCCAAATGATATTAGAATGTCAATCAATGATAGCAGAAACCTCTGGAACTGTGCTGTGGCATCCGCAGCTTGTGTGACACGACCCATGCACCGCCATGGGTACAAAGGCCGGATGGACATTGTGATTTAAGTTCAGTCACGGAAATGGCGCGAAAATGGTCTTATCAAATCCGAAATCACTTTGAACTGCACCACAATCATCCTACATCAACAAGCTACTCAAATACAGTCATGGTTGGAAGAGCAATGTCGGAAACAAAGAAGAAGCAGATCAAAAGAGTTGAACGTGACAGGGCCATGGCAAGGGCTGTCGAAGCATACAAAGAAGAGCAGATAAAGGGGAAAGGCGAGAAAAAGAAAGGTCTTCGGGAGATATGTGAAGAGGTGGCGAGAGACTGGAGGACGGAAACAGGAAATGATGTCAAGCTAAGTTACACAACACTGAGAAACCATGTGAAGGGTGGGAAGACCCTCAGTGACTTTAATGCAGAGAAGAAGTTGTTAGAGAACGAAGAGGAGGATGTAGTGATTGGGTTCTCACGTGAAATGGGTGACCGCGGCTTCCCATTGAGCCATTGGAGACTTAAGGAACATGTGGACGAGATTCTGCGAGCGAGGTTGGGAAAGGAGTACCCCGCTGAAGGTGTTGGCCGAAACTGGACCGACCGGTTTGTGGAGAGGCACCATTTAAAGCTGAAGACCTATAATCCGAAAGCATTAGAGGGTGTTCGGGGCCAGGCTGTGAACCCTACCACTCACCAAGCATGGTTCGATCTCCTTGGCGAGACTCTGCGCACTGGTGATAACGGAAAGCCGATTGCGGAAGACTGTATCTGGGCTGCTGATGAAGCTGGCTTTCAGGCGGCGACCGGAACATCGCAGGAGCGGGTCATTGGTGGAGCTAATAAAAAGGTTCAGCACCAGACTCGTGGAGGAACTCGTGAGAACACAACTGTCATCGTAACAATTGGAGCGGATGGTTCATCATTACCTCCGGCAGTTATCTTCAAAGGTCAAGCTTACCAAACGGCATGGAAGCAGGAGAATCCTGCTAATGCATCGTAAGCACCATCGCATTTTTGACCAAACAATTGATTAGACAACGTACCCGATAGTATTGGCCATTCCGTGAAAGGCTGGACCGATGGAGAGATCGGAGCCCTATGGATACAGCATTTCGATAAGCAAACACGGGCCAAAGCAAATGGACGTACTCGATTGTTAATTGTTGATGGTCACAACTCGCACTATACACGTGAATTCCTCCGATATGCTCGTGAGCATAATATCCTTGTACTGTGCTATCCTGCGCACACCACGCACCTGTACCAGGGGCTTGATGTCGTCGTTTTCAGTGTGCTGAAGCGGTACTGGTCAGAAGAGCGAGACAGGTGGGAGCGAGAACATGGTGGAACAGTGAACAAACAGAACTTCTTGGCAGTATACGGAGCAGCCCATATTCGAGCTCTTACACCTGCGGTCATCAAATCAGCATTCGAAAAAACAGGGGTCTGCCCTTTCGCACCTGAACGAATCAATCCCAAAGCCTTGGCTCCGAGTCTTGAGACCTCGACCCAGGCAACACTTCCCATAGAGCCGCCGACCCCTGTAAAGGTTGTAACAAAGCTTCTTCGTGAGGTAGAGAGATTTCTGGAGGTGGTAGTGGAGGAAGAGCCCGTGGTGAAAGCCGTTGAGGCTGAACGGCCGACTGTGGTTCCCAAAGAGCCAAGAGAGCTGGTGGCACGTGATGATGGAGAAGTCGAGGCCAAAGGTTCAGCTGTGGTAGAAGGTCCAGAGGCCACTCTTGGGGCCGAGTTGGCAGCAGCTGTGGAAGAAACTCTGATGGCGGCCACAGAGCCAAAGTCAGCCTCACAAGCACCAGTAGTGGGAGGGAGCATCACTAACCCGCAACCTCCTCATACACCTGTCAGGCATGCAGTTTCCGCCCTCAAGAAAACTAGTGCTGGCTTTCTATTCAGCCCAAGTACCATCCGCGCACGGCGACTGCTGCCAGTAGCCTCACTGGCCCCGATCTCCCCGAAACCCAAAGGAGGCACCCGCTATGCCAATTTGCTGGGCGAAGAGGCGGATACTGACCGAGAGCGACGCCTCCAGAAGGCTTTGCGAAAATCTGAGGCCCTTGTGGAGTACCAGCGCTCCCGCATGATCCAGATGCAGGCCAGCACAGTGCTGACCCAAAAGTACTGTGACCGGTTAAGGACCCAGCTGGAGAATCAAGAAAAGAAGATGAAGGGGAAGGGGAAGGGGAAGAATAAGCGATTGCATGGTGATGGGATGCCCCGTTTACTCACCTCTGACGAGTTTTATGCTGTGGTTGAGCACGCTGCTGAGCAGCAGGAGAAGGACGCGGTTGCGAAGGGGGCAAGGTCAGAACTAATGGATAAATACAAGATAGATGTGGCTCACTGGCAGGCTGAGGAAGATGCCAGAGGAGCTCGAAATGAAGCAAAAACGAAGGCCTGGAGAGAGGCAGTAGCAGATTTCAAAGCCGCAAAGGAATTAGCAAAAGAGCAGGGTGGGAGGTGGAATGGGGGCAAGCAGCCGGTCAGGGGCCCATTGGAGAAAGGCTTTCCGAAGCCCAAAGTGCCCAGGAAGAGTGCTGGAGATGTAGAACAAGATGCTGAGGATGTAGAGGACGACGAAGACCAGTGGGAGGACGACTACAGCGAGATCTAGTGATCGGCCGAAAAAGGAAATCTGTCTGTTCAAAGGACCGAGCACTGCGGAAATGGACCCTTCAGCATTCACGCTCGTATACTATCAATATCACATGCTTTGCCCTGAAAATATTCAACAGTGTACATGATATGTATATAAAGCCCTGGGGCTCAAAAAATTGCCAAGGGAGAGCGTCATTAAAACAGGCAGTCCGATTCCAAAAAGTGTTCATAGGACCGGTGGATGACTGTATGATGATTTACCAAGCCAGAGCGCGACCAAATCCACCAAGTCCAAAATCCACCGGATGCAGGCAAGTCTTGAAGACGGGTGGCTCTGTGCTGCCGCACTTTACAATCACATAGAATAGCAATGAAATCAATTTATTTGATCTATATACACACACACAAGCTGTACTACAAATTCTAAGTATGTACCCCGCATAACTGACACAGGGGGGCGGGAGAGCGGGGAGGTATGGGGAAGGGAGGATGCGGGACAAGAAAAGGATGTAGGGGAAGGCAGACCAGTGGGCGGGGGGGAATAACTCAAGCATGATTGAATGGCAGACAAGAGGGAAAATGCAGACGCACCTTGTACTTTCTGCTGCCAATGATGACAGCATTGTACACCTGAAGGTAGCGGGCAGAAAGTTGAGAACCACATGTTGGCATGTTGCTCCGGTGCATAGGAATTGCATATGTTCGTGAGCAGGTGATTGGGGGTGAGGGAAAGGCGCCAGCTATCGACGGCGGAGAGGAGGAGGGGAGAGTGAGGAGAGGTAGAAAGGCGCGCAACGGGCGTAGTGACGAGAAGCCTTGGCGGGCGGATACCTAGTGTAAACTAGTTTTGAAGAAGGTCAACTGCTGTCAAAGAGCGAGCGAACTGCTTTCGTTTGACGTGAGAGAATTCCCATACATGGATAGGGGTTTCGGCGGAAAGGCAAAAACTTCATCTTCTCGTTTTGATCTAGACTCGTAACCACTCTTAGTATGTAGATGAATCTGACGATACTAAGACTGGTAAAATGGGGGCAATAAAGTCTTTGCGCGCGGGAATTGTTCAGGGCCAGTGAGAACCAGTGATTCTTGCCAGCCCTAAATTCACCTGCGCGAGTCGCGTCGATCAGCTGCAGCACTGAGCAGAACGTGTCTTGAGGTGTCTTGCTTGCTCTTGCTCTCGCTCACATGGGCGAGGGGGCTCATCCTGAATACATTATTTAAATTAAATATGTTTCAACCCATTCACTTCGAAAAAACCACCCGCATTGTCACACGGACCACATCAATCCCGAGACTTTGCAGATGCGCAAATGAGCAGCTCACAAGTGCAGCACTGGCCTGGCAGAGCCGAGTACTGCAATATGGTGCGAAACCTCGATGACTACGAAGTCGAAAATCACGTTCGCGACCGCATATCTCACGACAATGTCACAAACTCCAGTCTCTTTCGTTCTTTGACTCATTACCCGCCGATCACAAGGCTGACGTGTATCGCGCTATTGCTATGGTCTCCCATCTTTCGTACTACGCCATCATTTCAAATAGGACTCAAATAAAGGCTGCATTGGCTTGTGTGTACGGTCAGTGGTAGACAGAGAGAGACGATAGGTTTAGGATTGAGATTAATTGATCGACACGACTCGCGCGGGCGAGTTTAGGGCTGGCAAGAATCACTGATTCTCACCGGCCCTGAACAATATCCGCGCGCAAAGACTTTACAGTATAGGCCCCGTCCTTGGGACACAACAAACCGGGTTCTATCTCTCCCTCGTATATACACAAATTGCAAAATTCTAAGTACATAGATCTATTAGCATTTATTTTAAGCATCTATAGGAGAGAGGAATAACGATTTGAATGAAATTTGAGTGTATGATAAGTAAATTGGTGTAGCCGCTCGGAACGCCACAAATACGGGTCCTTGGGACACCGTTGGGACGTGGGAATTTATCTGTCAGGTCCACTGTCAATACACGTACAGTGTTCCACCGGTGAGTGGTACACCACCAGTCAGTGATACAGTTTTACATGCCCCATCATGGCTTCAATTCTTCGTCAATCTCTCCAGTATATATCTCATATGAAAGACACAATCATGGGGGAGTCTGCTCATGTATTTTAAAGTGCAAAAATTTAAGTTCTTCGTAGTGTAAAGTTGGATGTGATCGGGGGTGTATTTGTCAATTAGTTGGGCATTGAGACCGAAACTACTCAATGATACACCCATTTTTGCATTCTACAGCAGGCAATTCTCATCTAAATCACAATCAATTCGAGTATGAGTATCTTGAGATGTACTTAAAAGGATTTGTCTCTTTAGAAACTTATCAAACTGAGTGGAAGCGATGTGGGATGAGAATTTAATTTTTGGTGTATCACTCAGGGGTGGATGACTGTAATTCCTCAATTCGTGTTGACAGATGTCAGACTCCAGAATGGCCGATTTTCTAGAGCCTCGAAATCTCAACGCTTTGCTCTAATTTTTGTTAGCAATCTTTAAGTTCTGTCGTTAACAATGCCAAGGATCTTATTTTGACTGTTCAGGTGCAATCAATATCTTCCAAAACCTTCCCGTAATCTCAAAAATGAAGATATCAGTATTTAGTGCCTTATTATGTTGTTTTGCGAGGCCCCAGCTCATCGCACTGACACCTCCTTTTTATACATGATGTATATATAGTATACTAACACAAATCCCAAATATCTAAGCAAACGGAGTAGAAATGCGATGCCAGTAGGTGTTTGTCCCAAGGACAGGGGTTGTCCCACGGACGGGGCCTATACTGTATTGCCCCCATTTTACCAGTCTGAGTAAGTTGGAGAGATTTCGCCATCAAGCGTCTATTCTAAAAAGGCGATTTTACTTTTGGGGTTTGGTCTCGGTCTTTCTGCATTACTGCTAGTGAAAGCTTCTGGCGTTCAAGCCTTTTCTGAGCCCATGTGTGCCCACTCCCAGTCACACAATGTGACTTGCCTCAGTATCTAGGTATCACAGTGAATACCATTGTTTGAAGTCATACAGTTAACGTGAGGCTCCCTTGTGCGCCATAGAGTGTGGTTTTCAGCAGTAATTGAATTATGATCCGTTTAAAAAGGCAGTATACTGAGTGTAATAAGGGTGGTTGTAGTAAGTAGACGGGATGTACAAATGTGGTTATGGTAAGGGAGGTAGTGCATTCATAGGAATGAAAGGCTGCCAATGAGCGGGTGGGTGTACTACAGACTGTATGTATGGAGCAAAAGGTGGTGATGCGGGTGTACCAGAGAGAGTAGGATATTGTGATAAGCTGGGGTTGGGTGGTAGAGAATGGACAGCTGGGATTGTATTGCGTGCAGGGAAAGCAGTAAGTGGGATGTAGGGTAAAGTCGAGGGCCCGCGTGTAGGTTGGTTGGCTTGTGACGTGTCTGCGTGTCCGCCAGCTGATCGGGGCGGCATCATCGGGTGAGCGCGTGCTGCGAGAGCTGGAATCGGGGGCGAGGGAGTGTAGGCCGTGTAAGCGATCGCATCAGCAGTAGCAGGGGCGATTACAGCTGCAGGGGGAGGAAATGATGGTGGTGCACAACACGTCCTGGAGGTGCATCAGTGGTGAAAACGTGTAGATGTAGATGTAACTCACATTGTCGTAATCGCTGTTGCCTGTGTGTGAAGTGGCTTTTGTGCATCGGCCTTGGCTCTCTTGCCGCTCCTCTCGCCTCCACTGAATGGATCCGGGTGTGCCCTCTTTGGCCCTGTCTTCACGTCGGCGCCCATGATGGCCCTCGTCACCTTCCACCCAGGTCCCTCATTAGACGCGATCTTGTTCTTGGTCGGGAGTATCTGCGACTGCTCGTGTTCGAGTAGAGCCCTGTTAGCGAGGTCGTCAAGCTCGATTAACGAGCTCGTGCGGTGATCGGAATGGCGGATGTGAATGCTGAGATCTCGCAGCTTGTTTGCTAAGATTGTGTTGGTCGGGGCAGAAGATGACGAGAGGTTCGTGACTGGCTGCTGAAAGGGAAGTACGGGTGGTGTAAAGATCAAGATGGTAGAGCGGGTCTGGTCGTCGGCCTCTGGGTAATGGAATTGTACTGCGGCCATGTGTTTGCAAAAAGAGATGGTGGGAAAAGCGGGGCATTCACAGTTGTATGCCTCCCGGTTGATGGTGTACAGGCATTGTGGGTTGCTTTGGGAGCGTAGAGTGTAGATTCGAGAGGGCACAACTTCGGTGATGGATGTAGGAGGGATGGCTTGACCACGTTCGTTAGCTTGTGTTCGTTGCTGCGCTTCCAAATCCGGCCCCTCGAAACCAAACTGTTGGCGCCAGTGCCTGTGGACGAAGTACGGGACACATTTGTGCAAAAGCACCCATATAAGATGATCCAGCCGTCGATTCTGTGTGCCCTCAAGCATCTTGCCTTTTAGGAGATGATGCCACCTAAGATGAGTAGCGTCAACTGTCAGTAAAATTTTATGCACATAAATTAACTGTACTCACGCCTCCACAAGCATGTTCGTGTCATTCTGCTCAAATACAGTGCGGTTCTTCCGTGACACCGCCGACCATAAATCCTTTTGAGGAAGCCAGTACCGTTCAATATAATCAATAAAGCTTGGCACTGCGAGAGTCTGGATCTTCTTCCAGCACGTCCAAAACTCTGTGTCGTCCGTCACCCAATGCCATGTCTTGAGTAAGGCCCATAACTCCGGGTAATGCGAGATCACAAAATGCTGCTGCCAGGCATGGAGTACATGCCACCAGCACAGCAGCAGCAGTGACTCAGGGTACCGGCGCCGGATGGAATTTATTGTGGCCCAGTCAAAATCACACATGAAGATCTTGAAGATCACACCGGGGTTATGGTAACGGAGGGTGACCAGGAAGAAATCAATAGTTGATTCCGTGCCGTTTGAAGATATCATCCATGCAATCGGTGTGCCTGAGATCGCAGTTAGTTTTGGCGCTGCATTGGGCTAGAGATGACATACCGTGGCCCCATCTATCACGACAAATGACAGTGAATAGACTTGTGTTCTTATAGTGTGTCGTGTTATGTGTCGCATCAACCCCTGAAAACCAATGACCATCTCGGTAATAGACTTCCTTCTGGTATGGGGTTTGTATAATTAAAACAAATGTGTCGGGAGCAAGCCCTGAGCCAGGCGGAGGAGTGTCTGAGCTGCTCTTGAAAGCTAGTAAAGCCCCTGCTTCTGCACACCTTTACTTCACTGTTCACGAGACTCTCGTGCGGGCTATGGGTGCGGAATGGCCGACAGTCAATAGCTATTGAGATGACATGATCGTATGGGCTTTTGGCGAAGTACAGGTGTAGCTACTGGCCTACAAAAATTTATGAATGTGCGACATGGCGGCAATGGCTATGTATGATACTGAAGCATAGCTACCCGATATGAAGGAGTCGTATCAGCTACCAGCCGAGTTAACATGTAGCTACTAAGGCGAAATATAGTGAGGATATGCGATGGCTTAGTAGTAGCTATGGATGAGTGCATATGAGCTATTAGCGATGCTGTGGAGTAGCTACTGCACGAAAATTTGTTAGACATAGGCTAGGCTCTCGTCATAGCCATTGTGCTGGTGAAGCATGTAGCTACGGCTGAATAATCGTATCAGTCATTGCCCAACATGTGTGGATAGCTACATGCCAAAGCTCATTAGTAGCTACTAGTGTGGCTATGACCCCGTGTTCACATTGGCCATCGGCGATGCTGCAAGGGAGCTACTTGCCCCGATATTGTGAGAACGTGAAACTACCTCATAGTAGCTATCATTGACTGAACAGTGTAGCCATGATGCACGAGTATGGGCTATTTAAAATGATGCAGGGTGACGACTGGGCAAGATATTTAGTCAGTCCGAGAAACACGTAGTAGCTATGGCATAATCGACATTACAGCTATGCGCGAAACAGTGTAGGCGCTACGGTTAGCAATGCGAAGTAGCCACATATTAATATATCGAGGTAGCTCGTGCGATGTGTATGTATGAGCCCATTGACTTGGTTTGCACGTATGGACGTTGAATTGTCAATGCAGCTATAGGCCATAGGAAACTATAGGCTAAGTACGATATGTACATATGTGCTACCAGCGATCATCAGCAGTAGCTACTCAGTCATATTTTCATGCATCCAGGTAGTAGCTATCAGCGATCTAACAATGCAGCTATTAACCAAATGACCAAGCTATTTACTCGTGGGAATCCACAAGCTCTGGGTACTAGCTGTTACATGGCTGTCAACTTAGCTATGCTATAAGAATACGTATAGGCTAACAAGACAACTGTGGCGTAGCTGCTAAACTGTGAACTCGACAGCTATGCATCACTGCTATAGTATATATGCTTTCGTATGAGCTGATATGCCGTTTAACTCAGTGGAATCAGTCAGGAGCTTGTGCAGTATTCTTGGAAGATATTATGTGGCAACCACTGATATCTATCCAGCAGCACCCCCCCATTCAGCTTAGGAGGCCAATTTGCTCATCGACTTCTTTATGATAGCTATTGCAAGCGTTATGCTTGACCAGATACAATGCACCCTCCATAAATTGCAGTCATTTGAGAACCAAAACATCACATTTCATTACAAACACTGAGATCATCAATACAAGTACAAACAGAAACAGAAACAGAAACATGGATGCAACGCGACAAGTAATTAGACTATAGCCGTCCGGGCTCTGGTATTCCGCCCTTCTTTCACCGCATATGCAGGATGGCCATATTGCTTCAACAGATCCTTCAACTCAGACAGCACGAAATCGAAATCCTCGGCCCCGAGGTCAGAGACCATCCAGAATGCAGGATCAGTGACTTTCCCGGAAGCGGTGTCTACCGCGGCGGCTATATCTCGCAGGGCCAGGCCGAAGGCCAGAACATAAGGGTGGCGGATACCCTTGTCGGGGAGTCCGTCCCTCGCTGATTGAGACATGGCGGTGATGATGGTCCGTAAAGTCCCTGAGGACTGGTGGATCTGGCCCCCGGCGTAGTATGTGGGTCTGGCCCAAGATAGGGAAGGCACCATGCCTTCGCACCATGGGCCTTGCTCAATCTTATACTGTGGGCGGCAATCCTTAATACTGGATATTTATGAGATGACCAAAATAAATACCTTCCACAAAGAAGCTACCGCATGCTGGTATGCCTCGGCCGAGCTAAGCGACTTCAGATAGGCGAGTGCCGTAGCCCTGGTGCCGTTGACAGCCTCCAACGGGGACCCGGGTTCAACTTGGGCTTGAAACGCAGACATGAAATCCCGGTCGAAAACGAAACCATTTTTCTCCGGTTCGATGGGCGGGAAAATAGCGTAGGTTTCCTCCGCCATCCCAACCACTTTGCCTCTGGCGGTATGGACCTGCTGCAGGAGATAGTTGTAGTGGTCCGTATTGAGGACATCGGCAGAAGCTCCGGCATCCCTATCCCGATGTGCGAGTCGCACCTCCCGGAACAGAAGTCCGACAGCGAGGAGGCTAGAATGGTGGATAAAGCCCGAGGTCGTTGGACCATGTAAAAGGCTATCTACCAGGGGACGGAAAGCGTCCAGATCCATCGTGCGCAACACTGCGGGCCCTGCTTTGAGTGGGTACCACCAACGAAGGAACCAGGGTACCTCAGCCTTGAAAGCACCGAACTCGATACAATGCTGAAGGACTTTAAGTTAACTATGAGAAACATGAAATCAATTGTGGTGGGCTTACCATGTCGGCGAACGGGAGCATATCCAAGTACGAAGGCTCGACAGACAACTGTCGAAGGAACTCAATCTGTGTTGAGCCCGCAAACGCTGCAGCAGGAGAGCCATTATCTGGGACAGGGTGAGGGGTATCCTCATCAGGGATCCAACATATATCGTCGTCGAGTTGGCCAATGTCGTATGTAGAAAGAATACTTTCATCTTCGGCCCAATCGCCTGTTAAAGCTACTGGATTGGGTCCCATGCCAGCAGCTCGCCGTGCGCACCAGCCGGCTGGACTCAGCATTTCCAGGGGAGCTGCGCCTGATGCAGCGGTGTTGGCTGCACCTGATGCACCCGTGTCAGCAGCGCCTGATGAGTCCGCGGTAGCTGCCCCTGATGCACCCGTGTCGGCTGCGCCTGATGCGCCTGATGTGCTCGTGTCGGCTGCGCCTGATGCGCCGGTGTCGGCTGCGCCCGATGCGCCGGTGGTAGCTGTGCCCAACTGCGAACCTTCAGAGTGATTTGATAGCGAGATACTTCCTGATGGGAGCCTCTTTGCAGGTGGTGCCCGCTTCTTTGCTGTAGGGCGTGCACCTGGAGCTGCGGGCGTAGGCTTGCTGGCCTTAACCTGCTTGGGCCGGGCATGACCTGGTAGAGGGTCCGGGCGCGGCGAAAGGCTGTCGTTGGGTGCAGACGGTTCCTCAATTGTAGCTGATCGCAATGACTTCGCAGCAGCTGATGCCGACACATGGGGTTCATTTGCAGGCACATCATCGGCGGCTACTTTGCGCGAACTCTTCGTGTCTGATCCCTTCTTCTTTTTCGGCAGGGCTGGTGCAGCAGGTTCAGCTGGGCTCGATGTGCCCGCAGCAGGTGTGGTGGGCTGTTTGGATGGGCCTGGCTTTGACCTTTTCGCAGGAGGAGCTTTTGACGTCTGTGCAGTGGACTTGATAGTGACCACATCTGATTCTTTGGAGGGTTCTTTGGAGTACTGTTCGTCTGATCCAGATCCTCCGGCATATTGCTTGGTGATTGCCTCAAGGTCGGGATCTGAGCTGGCGGAACTGGCGGGCTCTTTCCCTTTGACTGACTTCGCTTTCTTGGCGATCTTTGCTTTCTTGGCGGGGGGTTCATCCCCTGAGCTCTCCGCGCCACTCTCCACCATCTCCTTGGACTTGACTCTTCGCCCACGGCTAGTCTTGGCCAGGCCCATCTTGTGCTTGGCAGGAAGGGTCTTGGCATGGTCCTCCTCCTCCTCCAGCTCGTCCTCCTCCTCCTCCTGCTCGTCGTCCCCATCGCCATCATCCTCATTGTCGCTAACAGATCCCATGGCTGCCGCTGCCACCTTAGCAGCCCTCTTGCATTTCTCCACCTGGAGCACATTGTCATAAACTGTTGTCTTCTTTTTTCGGACCACAGTCGACGGTGTCTTTGAAAAATACAAAGGGGAACTCAAACCCTCCCTTCTGTCCAGCAGACTTGTTCTGATACAAGACGACAGACTTCCACGTCTTCACCATTTCCTGCTGAGACATCCTGCTGGGATCTGTCCAGTTCACGTATACCCCATCGGCCAAAGTGACTATGCCGTCTGTGTTGTTGGCTAGCTTCGACCATGGGGGTGCCCCAGTGATCCGACCGGTTTGGAAATCTGGAGGAGGTAAGTCAGATAGTCAATGCAGGGTTGACCAGTTCACTTACGCCAGACCTGCGTCACATATGACCTCCACCCAGGCCTCATCCTTGCCAGCGGCCATGCCTGGGAGAATGCCATTAGCATCGGAATGGTACCGGCATCGTCGGGAGTCTCCATGTCGGCAAATTCAACAGGAACCTTGTAAACGAGGTCCTGTGAACCTCCCAGGGCCGGCTCGTCGTCAGGAGCACTATTGTCATTTGCTGAAGGAATGTTAGAATGGGGCACGATCATTTTGTTGCAAACTTACCGTAAACCTTGGAGACCCAGCCGTCAAATGCTTCGAACTTGCCCGATTCTTTCCAACCAGATGACTTAGAAAATTTCTTATGAGGCTCTGGGGGAATCGTTTCAAATCTAAAACGATTCCATTAGAACCAGAATCATATAGCCAATTTTAAACTTACGAGGTAACATTGAGATCGCCGCACCGGTCCGGAAACCCAACTTGAATGAACACTTGCGCGTCGAACTTTCGCTTTATTTCCAACAGAAACTCAGTGGCCCTGCTGGCTAGCTTCGCCTCGTTATGCCTATCCATTGCTACATTAGAAACAGAATTTCCATAAAAATATCAGACTCACATGCACTTTTGGTGCGGGGTAATCCCCAATCCTGTGTCCCATCTCTCCTTCAGAGTAGCTACACTGAGCATCTCACGGCTGCTCAAGCTCTTTTCTACATTGTTCAACACTGCCCCTGCATAAAGGAACTTCGGTTTGCTGCGGTTGTCGTCTTGGTACAGCCATGCCGTTTCTTTTGAAACTCGGTCATCAAACATGCTCTTGATGATGTCGCGTGAGGTGTATCTGGATTTGATTCTGCTAGGCCCGAGTTCCTTTTTTTTCCCAGTCTTTGAATGACCTTGCCGGGGCTGACAGCTGGTGTGGTAGCCGGCCAAGTACTACAGTAGGGATTTAGTGGGCGTGCGAGGTGGGAAACGACGCCAGTACACACCGATTTGAGTACACAATGTTCAGGAATTGTCGCACGTGGCACCTCTGTTACAGTCCACTCCTCCAACGCCGTCCTGCTATCTTCCAGAAAAGCCAGTTTGGCTGGATCATCTTCCAGGGCGTCCCAGAGATGTTGCCGAGGCTCAAGGAAGCCCATGAATGGCCTGTGCCAACCAGTAGGAGGCTTCACTGAGGCTTTCTTCTTCGAAGATGATGAAACCATGAGGAGATGACGGTGAGACGACAAGACATAGGGACAACAGTAGCTGACGTGGCCCGATCGCAATAGATGCACGTGCCAATTCCAAGAAAGGGAAGAGGATTGCAATAAGGATATAGGATGTGGCGAATAGCTCATATGTACAACTCGCACAAGCTAAGGCGAAGCGCGGCGCATAGCTCCGTCGACATATTGGCGGATAGCTCATACGTACCTTTCGCAGCGGCTGGATCGAGGGACTGTCCATAGCTGTGCTGACACATTGGCTAATAGCTCACATGTACAGCTCGTATTAGCTGGGTCGAGGTGCTGTGAATAGCTTCGTGGGCATACTGCCAGATAGCTTATATGTACGGCTAGTACCAGCTGGGCTGAGGCGTCATGCATAGCCCCGCAAGCACATCATGGCCAGCTCACACGAGACAATTGGTGTGGCCTACACGAGCTCAAGGGAACGGCTGAGCAGCAGTAACGGGCCCAGCTCACACGTGCAATATGTAGTAGCTAGAACACGTTATTGATCATGGCCCATGCGGGCAACACAGTAACTCATCTCAAAATGGCATAGCTGCGCCCATTGGCTATTGTTTCAGGTACTGCGGACGCAGAAAATTAATGGACGCTGTATCACATGAACACAATTTACAAATGAACACTACACTACTACGGGACAATGCATATACAGAGTGACAACACGGAGGGGCCCTCCCCACGCTGCTTCCGCATAGCATTGCCCGTTTACAACAATTGTAATCTAATGAATGTCCGTGATGAATATCAAAACAGACGATAACATATGCACAATGGCCAGCCGAACTGCTGTGGGTAACCTGGAAGGCAAATCAGATTTGGCACAAATGAGATGAGGAATCTCACCGAATGGCCATATGCTGAGGCTCAGAACATCAGCAGCCCTAGAACCTGGAATACCCGTTAGTGTGTGGCAAAGTGAGGGAGGCATACTCACCGGATGACCGACACACTACACGGACAGCAGAATAACACGGAAAACAATTAACCTAACCGACCTGTTAGACTATGCCAAGATGAGGGGACTTTACTCACCGAATATCCCAGAGACCCGTGGCGCGTGCCCTAAACTGACAGTAGCCCTTAAAGCGTACATGACCATATCCCCCAGGGCCCAAACTGACAGCAGCCATTAGGGCATACGTGATCAAAGCCCCCAGTGCCCAAAGCTGATGGTGCACTTGAAGTAGCACACGATCAAGAAGGTGACGACGGGCATGACGCGCCGCACGATCAACCAGTAAAAGCCCATGAAACCCACAGATACCCTGCTCCACCTGCGTGCCGATGAGTCAGATCACGCTCCAGCTGAGCGCTGGAGTAAAACCCAAAATGAAACCAACACAGAGGGATGTACTTTACCTTTGAAGCAGCAATCTTGGCAGGGACAAATCTACAGGGAGGCCAACCCCTATAGATGAGTCCCTGAGCTGCTCAGCAGGACCAAATGCGCCAACGGGAGACAGTGCAAATACATTAAAGAGGAAAGGTTGTGAATGAAATGCAAACAATGGTGTAAATTGAAGCTCCGCGGGATGTTTGTACATGTTGATCAGCAAGCGCGGTGGCAGTATTCCGCTAACAGCGCAAATGCTCGATCATTCAAAGTTAGCCCACGTCTACTTTCCCTCTGGTCCGCCCACTGTGCCTCTCATCTCGCTGACCCTCCACTCCTTATCTATGGCCCGAATGAAAGCAACTGCTCGCCACAATACAGGCGGTAATGCCCCTAGGAGGGAGCTGAGCAGAGGGGGAGCAGCTGACCGTCCCATCGCACACGCAGCCAGGGCGGAGCTGTCGCCTTACCCCAAACCCAAAACAACGCTTGCGCTGCACACGGAGGTGTTGTCAGAGCTACAGACGAGTTCAACAAGAGAGCTGCAGGCAGCAATTTCGCTGGAGCGACAAACGAGATCATCATCGCGGCTGGTGTCAGGAGTATCAGGACGTCCATTGCGAGAGAGCAGGGTCAGCTCACCTGGGCCATTATACCATCATGATGTATGTATACCCGTGACTTATTCCTATACGCAGGGTGTTAATTCCATCGTCGATGTTACAGACTTACTGCTGTGTGTGCTGCGACGGTTCTGAAACTCTTCTATTGTGCGACCTTTGCACAAGAGTTGTATGTGCGAAACACCTGGGGTCATTGCCTGACACATTGGACTTCCTTTGCCATGATTTTATTTGCATGGCTTGCCATGTGGACAAGCTAGGCAATACGCCATATCGCGTAAGTCTCTCCAGCCTTCTCCTATCCATATAGCCATCTAATCCACTCGCAGGCTTTTTACGGCTTGGATTCCAATCGCAAGGACTTGCATTCATGGGTGCCTGCTCTGCCCATCCCTATCACACTATCAGCAGAGTATTCGCTTTCTATGACCGCTCATGTTTCCAGCGCATCAACCCTCATCTTGCATTTCTACTTGGAAGGCTTGAAGAACAGGAGCTTGCCGCCGTACCTGCTGGAGCTCGCTCTCCAGGAATACATTCCTCCGGCATCACTCTGAATGATTGACCAGGAGTATAATTTTACAACCAGCATGGACAAGCACACAGCCAACGTGAACAAATGGGTTGATGATGTTTCGTATGTACAGTCCAGCTCCCCCGCCCTATCGCTATTAACCATTCTGATTGACCCGTGATAGCTCATACAATAGGATCGTCGTGTTCATCACGACGCATGCGCACGACGAAACTGGAGATCTTTATGGAGGCCCAGGTTTCAGCTCAGACCCCTACGATGTAAGATGACATTACCCCACAAATGTAACCTCTAATGTGACATCAAAATTCAGGTACTCAACGGCTTGTTTCCGAAGTCCCTCCGCCGAGCTTTCAAGGACAGGAGTGTTTACTTGAACTTTCTGGTCTGCGGCGGGTTCGCGGAAACCCTCTCCTCCAGAATGGCTCTTTTCAAAGCCGCTCGGCGGTATGTATGCCTTCATTTTTGTTGTAGCTGTCGTTGATCTGACCTCAAATGCCAGGTTGCATGCCCACGAGGCAATTGCTTTTTCGTCTCCGGGCCTAATACCTTCTCTCACCAATGGGTTTTGGCTCGATTTTGCCTTTCGCGTCATGATCGAAGGCGCGTCTTTGGGGCATGCTCTTCCTTACATGCTTTCCGCGACCAGCACGTCGCAATTTGTCCGACATACCAACCTCCTATATGTGAAGATCCCGGACTCCAACACCGAGCCGGTCGTTTGCTCTGAGTATGTCTGGACGCACCCCAGATTCCGGCCATTCGGACGACGGCTCCCTGCCAACTGTTCTCAATGTGGATGCATCAACAGCTATGGAAGCCCGATCAGGCTTACCCCCAAGTCTTGAAGCCGATACATATTTGTTTGCCAGGGTCGCACTATCAAAGGCAATCAATGTGATCACGAATTGTCTGTTCAGCCCATGGACGGGTTCAAGGCATTCGGCATTCCGCAGGATGGGGCTAGATGGATGGTTAAGACAGACCGAAGTGTTATTCTGGAGCTTGGGCGTGATACGGCTGCGTCATGAGCTGCACCCCCTGTGCGGTGTCAGCTGTCACGTAGCATCGTCGTGAGCTGGCACGTAGCATCGGTGTGTACTGTCCCGTAGTATTGTTGTGAGCTGGCGTGCAGTGTCGTTGTTAGCTTTTCCCGCAGTCCCCCGGCGAGTTGGTCCAGACCTCCACCCTGGGCTTTTGCAATAGTTCGGGTAGCAGCTTGCTTTTCATCCTCATATTTAGACTTGAATACTTTCACAATGCTATTGTTGATTCCATTGCTCTATTGTTTTATACCTTTCCTGGTGCTGCAGGACACAATCTGGAGATGTCAGATCATAGGTGCCCGTATGGCCCAATAAGATCTCTCGCCCTGATTCATATCTGCTTCGTTCAGTAGGAGGTGCTAGCGAACACTTGGAGTGTGATCCTGTGCATGGTAGTTGTATTAGACCTTCATGTCAATAATCCCAATTGATTTAGGAACATCGGGTCAACATTGGGCTTGATGTATTACTTTCATTCTCAATAAGGATAGTTGGTGGTGTATTTGTAGCTTTCGCTTTGTTTCGCTACATAAATACATGCAGGCTAATTTTACAAGATCAGATCCTGTATTAAATGTCCGTAGTATGATAGCAAGAACCGCAGGTGCTTTCCCGGGGGGGTCAGCAATCTTGGAGGCTGACCGTGTTACATTGTGATTTCTGCACGGATCTAACCAGAAACTCTACAGACATCTTGGCCATTTTGTGTGTATTTAGTGCCAACGTTTCAACATTCACTTAACTGAAATTCCCTCTTCTGAAATGGATCCAAATTCATTATTCTAAGCTATTCTATGGCTCAGATGCATTTAATATGCTATTATATCTTTGGCGGGGGTTGATATATGATTATTTTCCCTGTACTGCCGTTCCTGTGTCATATTGTAACGGTTCTGGACATGTGTTTCTGGAGAGTGTAATGAGTATATGCATGTTAAATACATCTACGACGGAACAATTAAGTCATGCAACAATGTGGGGCATTCTGGACAAACAATAATGGTGTGTGTCGGATGGCTTGATTCAAATGGCCTGAGGGAACAGGTCGAAATTGCCGATCACTCTCTTCATACATATCCAGCCCTGGAAAATTGTCGATATATTCATGACTGCCTGCCTGACAGGCTGTCGATCCCATTCACGAATGGTGAGACCTATAAGAATCGAGGTGGCGGGGGGCAGTGTCCCGTCCCGTTTGGGATTTAGTCCACATTGTGTCATGTGAGTGATGATAAATATGATCGGCCCAATCGGATCGGTCCAATCGCTTGGCATAGCAACGGCACCTGCAAGCAATTGATGCAATATGTCGTCTTTCTTCCCCCCTCCTTTCTACCACCCAAAGCAATGCCAAAACGAAAGAGGTCCCGCAATGCTTCCCATTCCGCACCGGCTGCTACACATACCTGCGCTACACTCTCTGAGTTCATGAACCAATTGGTATCCGATACTCTTCTCGCCCATACACCATGCAGCCTGAAAAGCAAGTCATATTCACATTGATCGATGATCACAACTAGGTGCGCATATATCAAATTGAACGCACAGTGACTGATGGAAAGCTAGAACGAAACTACGGTGTAGCTACGACGAGTCTGTCGCGGCAGCTGCAGCGGTCACTGCGGCACAGCCAGAGCGGGTTCGTGGTTCAGAGTTTCGACATGCTGCCTTGACTTTAGCTTTAGCTATTACCACTGGCTGTAAGTATCACTTCTTAAGATCTACTGAGAGGATAATGTGCTGATGATCCCATCAGTGACTGCTAAATTTGACATTGACCGGCTCAGTGACAAAGTCAAGAATTCCCGTGTCGGAGCTGGTGAGGTGGCCACGGCGTCCAACGGCAACCTGGCTAAATTCTTCCCACAAACCGCACTTGGTGTAATTGAGTACCCTTCAACATGGTGGATGAGCATGGCAGGATCATTGTTTGGTATTTGCCTGACATACTGGCACCATTTCGAGTGGTACGTTGAGAAGTTGCTCTGCATTCACCCTGCCTAACTGTCATGTAGGACACTTTCAACAATGCAGTCAAGGCTTTGAGAGATCCCCTTAGCTCTAGCATGCGGGACCTGTCCAACACTGGGAGACGTTGCGGCTGGAGGGTTGATAACTTTCGCCCGCCGGCGGATGGCGGCGAGTTTGGATCTGGGTGCCTCAACTTTAGCCCCGGATGGTTCCAACAAGGCCACGAGGTTCGTTTGCTTGAATATCTTGGTTGAACAAAGCTGAACCTCCCGTTTGTCAGAGGATTATTGACGACCTTCATGTATCTCAAGATATGCATAAAAAGGGTGTTCCATTATTCATATCGGAGACTAGTCCATTGGAGCTCCTGGTCAATGCGGTTACCTCGGTTATCAATCGTCAATTATACTCAGCGGGCCTGCAGGCTGTAAATGCAGTACGTACCCTCCACCCTGCCACACCTTGGGCATCTGTGTGGTCGGGAGTTGCCCTCATTGTGAACAGGGAAACTCCATACCACCGGGATACTGGAGGTTCCGTTTCCATGTATGACCTTTTAGTGTCTGCTGGAACACATCAGACATGTCATATTGATGTTCAGGAGCTTGGGGCAGCATTTGTTTACTTACCGGGGACGATGTTAGCCATGTCTGGCAAAGCATTAAGCCACGGGGTCAAGTCGTGGAGTGGTGGAGAGAGAATTTGCGCAGCCCACTTTATGAAAGATGGAGTGCACAATCGTGTAGGTCAGCCCCGACCAGCTTGGCCTATACTCGATGATTACCTGTCATAATTTCTTTTTTCAGGCTCCTGGCCTTCAATGTTTATTACGTGACATCCGATACAGCAAGCCAATGTGAGCTTGTACTGGTTCCCGGTGTGAGCTAATATAATAAACCAATGTGAGCTGATACGGTAACTCACGGTTAGCTATTACGGTAACCTGATGTAAGCTGTTACAGTAAACAAATGTGAGCTGGTACGGTATCCTGATGTGAGCTGGTACGCTATCCTGATGTGAGCTGGTACGCTATCCTGATGTGAGCTGGTACGATAAACCAATGTGAGCTGGTGCTGTAGCCCAATGTGAGCTGGTACAGCAACCCAAAGTAAGCTAGTATGATAACCCTATGGGAGCTGGTACAGTATCCCGAAGTGAGCTGATACGGCGCCCCGGTCTGAGCCAATACGATAACATGGCCTGAGCTGATTTCATATCACGTGGCTCAGCATAAAACATGATTATACCCCCTGTTTTGGATGTTCCTGATCCGATCTCTCCCGCAGGTAACATTTCTTTCTCTGCCTCACTCACCCAGCCTGTATTCCAATGAGGAAGTTGAGGGGCGGTCACATTGTGTTAGCTGCAGTCCCCAGTGCACAAAAAAAGACCACCATTGTTTCCTTCAAGAAAGTAACTCGATCAGGAAGAAAGCCCACATTTCGCTTGCAAAAAGTTCCTGCCTCAGATCAGCATCCCACTCCCACTCCGCCCCCCTCTCAGCCAGCAGGTGTACCACTTGATGATGACTTCTTCCGGCAATACCATGATGAAATAGAGGAATCAAAAGATGATTTGATACAAGCCTTCTGGGATGATGAAGATGTCCGGCTTCCTCGTCGTGCCACGGTGAGCAAATGCATCTGATTAGAATTGTCCTCTGATGGGGGCTTAACATTGGTTCAGACTACCCATGATCATCTTCTGGAGTGGAAGCAGACCTACCGAGACATCTACATGCCGGTATACCTTGAACAGGCTGGCCGTCGAAATGCCAAATGCTCAGGATCTCAATGCAAAGGCACAGGAGATGCCACCATCCGGTGTATTGACTGTTTTGGTTGATTCTCTTTTTGCCAGGAATGCATGCTGGAAAGACATCAAAGTTTGCCTTGCCACCGACTAGAGAAATGGAATGGTGCCTGCTTCACTCAGACAACATTGTTGGCAGAAGGTTACCTTTTACATCTCGGGCATGGTGGCCAGGCTTGCCCAAATGCTGAGAGTATCAAGGAGGTTGATTCTGGAGAAGAAGAGGAATTGAAATACTCCAAGGCAGTGACTCTTGTGGCAGTGACCGGCTTCTTCAAGCACAAGGTGGCTTGGTGTGGCTGTCTGGTAGAGGGAAGGAGGCTGTCTTCAGCTATGCAGCTATTCAGGGAGGGATTGTTCCCTGCCACCCAAACAAAGCCTGAAACGGCTTTCACGTTTGACCTCCTGGATTACTTTTGGGTTGATATGATGGAGTGCAAGACTGCGAACCAGTCATTCATTAGAAAGTTGGGACGTATCACAAATCCAGATTTTCCCGAGGACAGCCCGGTACGAAGTCACACTCTTCGCATTTTTACAACATTGACACCTTCACAGCAACTGTACCACCAGCTTATGTACTGCAGCAGATCATACAGGGACCTGGTGACCCGAGTAACCTTTGGTTATGGCCACAACTTAGCCGAGGAGCCCGGTGTTGGCTCCTTAGCTTTGTTCTGTCCTGCCTGCCCTCAACCAGGCTTCAATCTGCCAGATAATTGGGAGGATGATCCAGCACAGTAAGTGTCTCTTCATGAAGCTATTTAGTGTTCGGGCGGGCCAATGCGAAGGCTGCAGCGCAGGAGCCAGTAGGGCTACATCGGCGAACCTGATGCAGCTCCAGCGATAGATCATTTGCAGCTTCGGTGATTGCCTATGTGTGGCCGCTGCGATAGCTTCGATGTGGCTGCGGCGCTAGCCAAGTGGTGGCTGCGTCTAAGATATAGTATCCATGCTGTCGATTATCAACGATGGCTGATGTTAATAGGGCTGGGATGGCTGTACTGTTCTACCTCAATGGCTACCAACTGACTACAATCCCAGATATGCTTACAAGAGGCAGATCGTGAATGATGGCAATTTCAAGGCCCAAAATTCTCACTCAGCTAGGCCTGACAAGGATGTCTGTCTGAATGACGGGGAAGGCTACATGGTAGCAGAACAACCCTACCAGGAATATCTTTCAAAGGTCCCAAGCAGAAAGGAGGTCAGTATATATCATCATGCTTTCATCCTCGTGGCCTCCCTTCCTGTATCTTGGAGCTCATTTTTGACATAGAAATCCACCTGCAGAAATCACAAGGCTCAGAACTCAGCTGAGAGAAACCCTAGAAATCTCAGGGCATCTGGGATCGCTGCCTGTGCATGTGCTCGCCATGGCTGTTTTGTACCCAACTCTGTAGTTGATTTCCAGGTAGGAGAACAGTGAGCAACCTTCATTTCAAGTCATTTTTCAATTGCTGATATCAGCCCCCTCAAAGACAGAGGAACATTGATTATTCAAAAACGCGTGCCCTCTCATATAGGACCCAGGGACTTCCTGGTGCATTGGATATATACGACATTAACTGCCAATATTGCAAGAACTTCTGGGACCGTGTCGAGAAGAGGCCTGCAGAGCTTGGGTTGCCTGACAACATCAATCCAGATACCTTAATATTCGCTGTGGGCTCCTTTCATCTGTCAGCCCATGTGCCTGAATGCTTCGCACAGTACAGCCTACATTTCGTCAAAGAAATAGGCAACATTGATGGCGAAATTCTGGAGACTCTATGGGCAGCATTCAACAACATATCTCCCATGTGCCGTCCTATGACCGGGTCTCAAAGGAGAGAGATTTACGATGATTTTATGAGAGATTCCAACTGGAAGAAGATGGTCAACATTGGTATGTCCACCTCTTTCAATTGTCCTGTATAATTAACGGATACCCTTACCTCTATGCAGTCCAAACACTGAATAAGAAATTCAAAAGAGCCCAAAAAGCCCTGGAGGAGACTGGGGAAGCATTTGAAAGGTTGAACGAGGGACTTGATGACATGCTTATTGCTAAGTGGGAGAAGGCAGAGAAGAAAGCCATGGACAAGAGGGGGAAACATTTGAAGTACTATGATGTTGCCCACATGAAATGTGAGTGGCCAGTCATCTGGGATTCTTCATTTGCCTCATATGATTGTTATGATCAATAGCGGCAACATTGGGTGAGATCCAGATGCAATTGCTGGATGGGCCTAGAACAAAAAACCTGGGAGAGGGCAGTGTGCTATGGCTGGCATCCGCAATCACCATTGAAGCAGAACAGTAAGCTTGCAATTCAGCCATCCTGCTCATCATTCAGACCTGAATCAACTCTTTTTGGCAGAGACAAACTTGGAACTGACATAAGGCGGCTCTTGGGTGTTCATGCCACTATTCCAATGAAGACGGCCTTTGCTCATAGGGAGTCTAGGCTGAGAGGCAAAATTGGGAGATTTCAAAAGGAGTCTTTAAGAATGCTTGGGGTGGATGATGAACATAAAGTGGTGTTGAGGTTGGCTGAAGAGGATTTGGCCAAAACTAATCTTGATCTGGATGAGGAGGGGTGGGGACAGCTTGTTGATGTTGAGCTGGCCCCTGATGAGGAAGGCACAGGAGACTTTCTTGATGACGATGAGGACCCGGATGAAGAAGACCTCCTCGATGGTGGGGTTAGGCCTGATAGGTCTGTGCTGCTAATGCCCTCCACCATCTTGCCTCTGGTGGTATGCACAGTTGAACATATCCCATCTGGTGGCGGCGGAGCTGGAATTGCGGAAGGGTCAAGCCAATGATAGCCTGGATGGTTTAATGCTGGCCCTCTGTACTCAAGGACTACTCTTGCGGACAACTGTCAGAAATGCCGAGGGCACAAAGACAAAGACTAGGGCTTTCAACGAGGTGACCAAGATCCGAAGAGAGGTTGAGGCCAATGTTCGGTCATACAGGCGTGCTCGGAAAGCAATTCTTGCTCTGTCTACCGACCCAGAACTCCCAAAGAAGTACAGGCCTATTGGCAAAGGAGATCTCAAGACAGCAGATGTCACGGATGAAAGACGCCTAGGCCAAAGTACAGACAATTTGGCATGGTTTTGGAGCCTTGGAGCTGATAAGGCAGGAAAGCATGAGTGGACTGAGGAATGTGAGTTTGCTGTTTTTTATTGTGTGGGCTGAGCCACTTCTAACACTTAGGTGGCCAGTTTACAGAGTCAGCTGGCTAAGAGCCAAAGCTCGAACATGTAGATGGTCGGAGGAAGAGGTCATTGTGGCTCACGAGATGCTCTTTGTGATTCTGTTT
>KV417499.1:88537-161708 GCA_001630335.1 Athelia psychrophila | reverse complement strand
TCTATGGGCAGCATTCAACAACATATCTCCCATGTGCCGTCCTATGACCGGGTCTCAAAGGAGAGAGATTTACGATGATTTTATGAGAGATTCCAACTGGAAGAAGATGGTCAACATTGGTATGTCCACCTCTTTCAATTGTCCTGTATAATTAACGGATACCCTTACCTCTATGCAGTCCAAACACTGAATAAGAAATTTAAAAGAGCCCAAAAAGCCCTGGAGGAGACTGGGGAAGCATTTGAAAGGTTGAACGAGGGACTTGATGACATGCTTATTGCTAAGTGGGAGAAGGCGGAGAAGAAAGCCATGGACAAGAGGGGGAAACATTTGAAGTACTATGATGTTGCCCACGTGAAATGTGAGTGGCCAGTCATCTGGGATTCTTCATTTGCCTCATATGATTGTTATGATCAATAGCGGCAACATTGGGTGAGATCCAGATGCAATTGCTGGATGGGCCTAGAACAAAAAACCTGGGAGAGGGCAGTGTGCTATGGCTGGCATCCGCAATCACCATTGAAGCAGAACAGTAAGCTTGCAATTCAGCCATCCTGCTCATCATTCAGACCTGAATCAACTCTTTTTGGCAGAGACAAACTTGGAACTGACATAAGGTGGCTCTTGGGTGTTCATGCCACTATTCCAATGAAGACTGCCTTTGCTCATAGGGAGTCTAGGCTGAGAGGCAAACTTGGGAGATTTCAAAAGGAGTCTTTAAGAATGCTTGGGGTGGATGATGAACATAAAGTGGTGTTGAGGTTGGCTGAAGAGGATTTGGCCAAAACTAATCTTGATCTGGATGAGGAGGGGTGGGGACAGCTTGTTGATGTTGAGCTGGCCCCTGATGAGGAAGGCACAGGAGACTTTCTTGATGACGATGAGGACCCGGATGAAGAAGACCTCCTTGATGGTGGGGTTAGGCCTGATAGGTCTGTGCTGCTAATGCCCTCCACTATCTTGCCTCTGGTGGTTGCACAGTTGAACATATCCTATCTGGTGGCGGCGGAGCTGGAATTGCGGAAGGGTCAAGCCAACGATAGCCTGGATGGTTTAATGCTGGCCCTCTGTACTCAAGGACTACTCTTGCGGACAACTGTCAGAAATGCCGAGGGCACAAAGACAAAGACTAGGGCTTTCAACGAGGTGACAAAGATCCGAAGAGAGGTTGAGGCCAATGTTCGGTCATACAGACGTGCTCGGAAAGCAATTCTTGCTCTGTCTACCGACCCAGAACTCCCAAAGAAGTATAGGCCTATTGGCAAAGGAGATCTTAAGACAGCAGATGTCACGGATGAAAGACGCCTAGGCCAAAGTACAGACAACTTGGCATGGTTTTGGAACCTTGGAGCTGATAAGGCAGGAAAGCATGAGTGGACCGAAGAATGTGAGTTTCCTGGTTTCGTTGGAAGGGCTGAGCCACTTCTAACACTTAGGTGGCCAGTTTACAGAGTCAGCTGGCTAAGAGCCAAAGCTCGAACATGTAGATGGTCGGAGGAAGAGGTCATTGTGGCTCACGAGATGCTCTTTGTGATTCTGTTTCATGCCCGAGAAGCACAGGTGTGGAAAAAAAGGGGAATAGCAAGTGGCACTTTGGAGGGGAAGAGGGCATTTGCCCATAGAATGATGCTGGTGGCCGAAAGACGAGCTGATGATGCCCGCAAGGGATTTGCGGGGAAAGTGGTTGATACAAATTGGTAGACAAGTGCACTTGGAATAGCTATTGTGTATGCATTGTTGTAGCCTGTGTGTGGCTAACGGGGGTGGCTGAGCTGTGTTTCTCATCTGAGCTGACATGTGAGTATCAATGATGAATAGCTATCTTGAGTCTATCGTTTCAGCCTGTGCGAAGTGAGGATGGCTGGCTGAGATGAGTTGTATCGCAAAGCTGATTCTGTGATTCTGCACATACTACTATGGTGTACTAGCTGTGTACTACCTGCTGCTCCATCATCAGGCTACACTGCATCATCGCTGGCATATACACAAGGGAGGGATTGTAGCAACCTAGAATATGACTCATGTGCACTTCCAAATCCGCTGGAAATGAAAAATTAGTCTACCCGCCAGCTGGGCAGCATTATGGGTCTTGGGATGGCTCCATAGTTATTGGTAATCTTGCATAGCTAGGGCATAAACTCTAAAATACCTACTGCTACTGCCAGGCAGTCACATGTCCCAAAAAAGGATTTGCCACAGGAACTATCAACTATTTCTGTGCCTGTAGCTTTGCAACATACTCAATGATTAGGTATGACCAGGTTAACAAATATGGCAAAAAATTTCTCCAGAGCGGTAACAGTGTGGGATTCCGATAGCCTATACATGCATCATACAATGGCTTAGTGATATACACATTACAAATGTTAGCAGCACTCCGATGGCTCGTACGGGGCGGGGTTTCCAGTTGTGTGATTCAGTCGCTGATAGCTATTGCAAGGGGCTAGTGGATCCAAAAACTCTCCGGGGTAGCTATACCGCGCTTTCGTCCATAGTCCATTTGACTGTGGAGGGTGAGCCACGATGGTTCTTCAATGATAGCTATAGCGAGGAAATGCACGTGACTATATTGTACTTACGCAAAAGGCCTATCCGACAGTCTGGTGGAGAGCTATGTGTAATGTTTGAGGATAGCTATTGCGAGGGGCTGGCGGATCCAAAAAAATCTCCAAAGTAGCTATATGGTGCCCAATAGATAGCCCATCTGACGGTGTAGTGCTTAGCTATGCGCAGATTTCATTGATAGCTATTACGATGGAATGGCGGATGTAACAAAAACTTGACCATGGCTATTTGGTACTTATGTGAATAGCCTATCTGAGTGGGTGGTTTACAGCTATGCAAATGCCTCCGTAGATAGCCCATTTGCCTCTTATGAGAATGGCTATGAGAAGAATTCATAAATGGCTATTGCGAGGGGCTGGCAGATCCAAAGGAATCTTGAATGTGGCTATATTGTGGTTACACTAATAGCCTATCTGATGGTGTGCTGTATAGCTATGCGCAAGGATTCACCATAGCTACTACGAAAGGATGCTGAGTAGCTATATGGCGCATTCGTGAATAGCCGTCTGATGGTGTGGTATACAGCTATGCATAAATAGAGAAGATAGCTATGTTGTATATCCAAAGATAGCCCATTACACTGCGCAGTGCACAGCTATACAAAGAATTCACAGATAGCTATTGCGTGGAGCTGGCAGATCCACAAAAATCTCCAAGGTAGCTATGTGGTCCTTTCGCAGATAGCTCATTCGATAGTGTAGTGTGCAGCTATGCGCAGACTTCACACATAGCTATTGCAACAAAACGGTAGATCTAACAAAAACCTCGACCAGGGCTAACTTGCACTTACATAAATAGCCCACACAGGGTGTGGTATGCAGCTATGCAAAAGGATATATGGTAACTATATTGTGCCTACGCAGATAGCCTATATCGCTGTGCAGTATGCAGCTATGCAAAGACTTTGTAGATAGCTATTGCGCAGAGCCAGTAGGTCCAAAAAAACCTTGAATGTGGCTATATCTCATTTATGCAAATAGCCTGTACGACTGTGCGCTGTACAGCTATGCTAAATGATCAATGATAACTACTGCGACAGGCCTGCGGATCCTCAAAATTCTCTGGGTAGCTATGTTGCACTTTTGTAAATAGCCCATTCCACTCTGCAGTGTGCAGCTATGCGTAGTATTTCACAATAGCTCTCACGAGTGGCTAGTGGATCCCAAAAGTATTTCCTGGGTAGCTATATTGCACTCTCAGACATAGCTCATCCAACTGTGCGGTGTGCGCAGCTATACTGTCCTATCACGAGTAGCTATTGTGACCCATCCACATGTCCAAAAAAACAGTTTCGATAGTAGCTAGACAGCCTCTTCACACATAGCTGATACGACACCTTCATATAGGTTAGCTACGCCTAAGTATCACACATAGCCATTGCCGCCATGTCGCACATTCATAAAAATTTTCAGCCCAGTAGCTACACCTGTACTTCGCCAGTAGCCCATACAACCATGTCGTCTCGATAGCTATCGATATCTGGCACGAGCCTGTCGGCCAATCCGCACCCATAGCCCGCATGAGAGTCTCGTGAGAAGTGAAGTAAGGCACTGCTCAACACCCACCAAGCCATACCCCAGCCCACACACAACCTGCACGATTGCATAGCCCCACACACAGACAATGCACCACCTAGACGTGCACACCAGCACCACGTCCACACACACCCCCACGCTTGTGTAGCTCCCGTCATCGCCCATGTGCGGACAGTGCATCACCTCATGTTCCGACACCCGTGCTAGCACCACATCTGTGCCGTCCACAAACACTCATGTCCGCGTGCCCACACACATCCAATCGCGCTCCCACCGCCCATGCGCGGACAGCGTCCAACGTTCTGACATGCTCCCACCAGCCTCGTCGGCCACATGGAGGCAGTGCACAAGCCCTGATATGTGCACGCCAAGCCCATGCACACTCACCCAGCCCTCATGTTGGTGTAGTCCCACTCCTGTGCCGCCCATGTGAGGGCAGTACACCAGCTTGGTGCCATTGCGAGCCCCACGCCCACCCAGTCGGGCACCTACCAATGCCAGTGAATCAGCTACACGGTCCGAAGCGCGTAGCAAGCCAATCCTACCTCCGCGGTCTGACACCCCGACAGCCCTGCAGTCGCGGTCATCTGTCCCCAGCACCTTATTTGCCAGCTGCATTTTGGCTAGCCCCGCTTGAGATCAGGCCAGTGCCGCTCGTCAAAGCGTAGGACTTTTTCATCCCAACCCGTATTCTTAGCATCCTGCACTAGTCTAATTAGATATGGGGTATATTATATATTTATTCATGTGTATGTAGCTTTGATAATATAATTGATTATCATCTGTCATACACTATAACCTGCCTATCCCGCCTTTTTCACAAAATAAATTACCGCCACCTATCCTGTGTGCGAGGTAGGGTCCAGGTGATATCCGCTGTCATTTCAGCGATCGGGAAGAAATGAGGCGGCCTAAAATGGACGAGGGGAACCGAAAGGGGAAGGGATATCAGGCACGTCGAAGGTCAGCGGAAAGCGGACTAAAGCGGATGAGAAGCCAGGAATGGGCCGAATTTGGGCCGAATGCGGAATCGAAAAGAAGCCAACCAGCCAATACATCGAGTTTCCCGGGATATTCGCACATGTGCCGACACACACATAACGCCACAGCCGCCACAGCCCTACTGCATACTCCCTCTGTCGCTGCCTGCACAATGCCTTTTGTCCGTCCCTCTATTATGTACCACCTGTCGCCACAATTCATTAATGCCACCAAGCCACCCGGCGCTCTAGCCTCTTACCAATTGCCTTCCGCACAAGGGGCCATACAAGAGCTTTCAGGCCCATACACTGTCAACATGTATGACCAATGCATCATGCCACCAACACTTTTTTTCTTCAACATGTTTTGTGCCGAGCAAATATATGGTATATAGGGCTACTAATAAAATTACATTATTGTGTGCTCATCTTCCTCCTGTGTGAGCAATGAACTCGCTATCTTTACCTCACTGGCAGCAAAATGTTCCTCATTAAATCTAATGTCTCGCTAACAGCGGCCCCAGGCCCATTGTCCCGGCGGTACGCCCACGCCACTACCACTTGCACTGCCACTCATACATGTGTCGCACATGTGCAGGCACATGTGTGATTTTCCCGGAGAATTAGATGTTCTCCAACCAGCCGGCAGCAAAATCATCCCATTTACCCGGATCCCACGCCTGCCAACCAGCCGCCGCCTGCCAGCCCGCTATCCTGCTATCCTGCCCCACCACCCAGCAGCTGCTGCTGGACCGAAGTCGAACTATTGGCCCAGCAGCTGCTGGTAAAAGTTATATCTATACCCCAACAAGTTGCTGGAGTGGGCGCACTCCACTTTTCTAGCAACTGCTGGGATCTAGTCAACTTTGCCTACAGGGTCTACTGCCAGCAGCAGCAGTGTGACGAGAGAATGTGACAAGCGCCCTGTGGAGCGCAAAGTAAGTGCTCGGAGAAAACGATTCCATACTGCACGGACAGCACGTCAAGCACAGCCCGACCTATGTGAGTTGACCCAACTTGCAGTCAGTTGCGTTTTGTTGACATGTCACAGTGACCTCGGCAAAGTTGATTGGGAAATTTCACCAACGTAAGCCATGCCGCGGCCCGCTTGTATGTCTCATATAATGGTTTAACGCAGGCTGGGAGATGTCACACGCGTTCTTTGTCGCCATGGGCGGCTTCCACTTCTACAACGAAGACGGCCCAACCCATCCTCTATCTCCCGCACACGTCCTCCAACTCGTAAAGCGCGGCCACCTCGTTCCCCCCACAGCCGCCGAGATTCTGAGCCAAAGCAAAGGCGAGGGGCTGTCCATGACCATCGCGATCGTCCAGACGCTGTGGTTCGTGGCGCAGTTCATCGCACGCCTCCTCCAAGGCATTCTCGTGACGAATCTGGAGGTGATGACCGTCGCATATACGGTCATGACCCTGGCCATGTACGCCGCGTGGTGGAAAAAGCCGCTCAACGTCAGCTGCGCAATTCGCGTGCCAGAAGAAGAAGTAAAGGAAGCGGCCGCATTGCCGCGCCCCTCGATTGGCGGACGGGCCACCGCCTACATCATTGGACGGCAGGGCGTCAACGCCAACCTGCTAAACAGCGCACGAGTCCCGATATTTGGGGTCGGAGACGGCCAGGGTGTCTACTTGCAAGCCGACGTCATTGCGCCTCTGGTGGCGACGGTGTTCGGCGCGGTCCACTGCATCGCCTGGTCTTACACATTCCACTCGCACATTGAACAGCAGCTGTGGCGATGCTGCGCCGTCGTCATCACCATCTTCCCGCTCGATCTCGCTACCAACTACCAGGCGATCAGCCGGCTTCACGATCGGAAGGTCTTGTTTGCGGTCGAGGCTGTCATCGGCGCCATATACACCCCTCTCACCGTTATTTACATCGTCGCTCGCGTCATCCTTATTGTGATCACGTTTACATCGCTCACAAGGCTTCCTTTTGGCGTGTACCAATCTGTGCAGTGGGCTGCATTTATTCCACACTTTTAGCCCATATTTAGCCGCTCCATTTCAATTCTGATCTACTTGTTTGTGTACTGTACCAAATTTCTGATTCACAGAAACGGAGCAGGATAACTTTATTTAGAAACCCAGCGGCGCGCCGACAAGCCCAACTCTCGCGTCAAATCCTGGCAGTCATTAATCATTAGGGGGGTGCACAGTAGCTACAGGCGGCTCGAGGCCGGTTTGATGGATGCTTTGGAAATCGATTTGAAGAGGCGTTTCGGCGAATTTTTCAGACCGCCTCCAGAGGCGGTTTCAAATTTGAGATTTTGGGCTGCTTCAGGTTTCGATTTGCTTTGCGCCTCGCGTGTATGTATGCAAATACCCCCTTTCAACTTGGTACACCCATGACGAATTCTCTATAGACATTTAAGCCAGTGGGTATAAAATAGATATATATTTAGTGAATACTCTAATAAAAGTATAGGTGTGCGAAGCATAGGATCACACCAGCGAGTGAAGCAGCAGTAAATGGGGGGTATCGATAAGCACAGTGTTGAACAAACCGCATGGCAAATCGTCCCTCAAAGCGACCTCAAACCGCCCCACTGTGTACTGTGTACTGTGTATCCCCCATTCTATAGGTGCGCCCAATGTAACACGCCCAAAGAAACCCGCCACTCTTGAGTCCTGCTACGCGGACGAGAACGCGCGGGCCGCGTGCACGCGTCGGGCACGCGTGCGGGTGTCGGTATTGATAGTGTGCGTCGGAGGGCAGAAGGATATAACTATAAATGTATAGGAAACAGGAAATAGGAAAGGGGGCGGGTATCAGGCGGGGCGGGGGTAGAGCGTCGAACAAAGAGCGCAGTGGTGCGGCGTCCGAAGGCGGCGAGACGGCGCGCTCGTCGTGACTCGCAGGGCTCGACCGAGGGCTGTCGTGTTGAGGAGCGCAGACCGGTGTTCGCGCGCGTTCGCCTCCCGCGAGCTGGCACTTGCGAGCATCCGCGAATCTCTCCCCGCTATCCCCGCCATGCGCATCGGCACAAGCACAACGGACCCCCTGCTCCAAATCGCGATGCGCTCCTGAGGCCCGAGGCCTGAGCCCTGGCTGCTGCTCGAGAACCCATCACACAAACCCCAACACAAGCCCATCCATCCCATCTCATCGTACGGCACCCTCCGGGCCGTCATCTCTGCCCTTTCTTCCTGCCCTGGAATTGGAATGCTGGCCACCCGTGCGGAGCTGAGATAAATCTGGGATCGCGCTGAACCTCGATTATTCGACTATTCGGCTTCGGCTTCAGCGTCAAATGATCGTATCCTGGGTGCACGCGGCGATAAACATCAATATCAATGTCCCCGGCACCACCGCCAGAGAAAACGCACCGGCACCAGCGCCCACCGCGCACACAGCACATCTACGCGGTCCGCGACCGCGCCCCTGCACAGCGCGCACGCGAGGGGCGCCGCCACGGGGCTGAAGGCGGCACGTATCCCGCTCTCCTGTAAATCTGCAGAAGACGAAGAGAATTAGTGCCTGTTGCACACGCGCGAGACACGCCACGCACCTGTACCCGCATCCGCCGCGAGGCCAATCGCAGCGAGCGACCACGCGCGGCTCACGCCCGCCCTGTCCTCCGCGCTGCACCCCGTCCCCGCCCCCATCCCCTCCCCTTCCCCTTCCCCTTCCCCGTCCCCAGCGCTGGGTCATGCGCATGCGGGTACGGCGGCGGGAACAGCAGCCCCTTGAGCGCGTCGGCGCGGCCCATGTGCATGAGGAACAGCTTCTTGAGGTACACCGCGCCCACGCGCTGCGCCGGCGAGCGCGTGCAGGCCGTGCTGCGCCGCGAGCGCGTAGAGGGCGAACGCACGGTCCGGGTCGGGCGCGTGCGAGAGGAGCTGCGCGAAGAGCGGGGACGGCGGGGCGCTGGTGTGCGGGGCGGGCGCGAGGAGGCCGGTGGCGTGCAGGTCGACGCCGTACTTGGGCAGCGCGCCGACGGCGGCGAGGAGCGCGTCGAAGGTGGGGTTGTGGTGCGCGCAGGAGACGCGGTATATCGCGTGGATGACGATGTTGAAGACGGCGGCTGTCTCGGGGACGTAGAAGAGCGGCTTCGCGCCAAAGTAGTCGCCGGCCTGGGGTGGCGGGGTGTCCGTGGACGCGAGGAGGTGGTTGAACGCGTTATGGGAGGCGGCGCGGAGGACGTGGGAGTGGGCGTGGACGTTCGCGCAGTCGCTGGTCACGAAGACGATGTCGCACGCTGCCGGTGGCACGGGCTCCAGGTCTTCCCGTATGAACTCTCGAAAGACGTGATCGAGGTCGTCATCCGGCTGATCGGCCGCGGAGAGCTGTACGGGGCATTAGGCGAAAATCAGCTGAGCGGGTGTGTTTTACGCACGGGAGGCGAAGGCAGCGACGCGGCGCCGTCATCTAAGTACACGGGTGAGTGGGGCATTGCAATTGTGGATGGTTGTGGATTCTCGATTTCGCTCGCCAGTCTTTAAAGATCGGCACAAGCGTGGGAGAACAGCGTCATAAAGCCCAAGGAGCGAGCAAAGTTCAGGCACACCGAGCTCCCCGCCAACGCAAGTCGCCGAGTGAGCGTCTGGGCTCCGTCGGTTGCAGTACATAGGTCATCGCTTGGCGGTGACTTCATCGAGGCGATCATCTTGTCAAGGCACGCTGGAGTAAGGAAGCGTGAGCCGGGCGCGATGTGGTGCAGCGGCGACGGGCTGGTGCACGCAGATGGGCACGGCATCGCCGAACGGACACCACTGCAGATTACGACGAATGCGAGTGTGTGTGACGTTGGCGGGATGCGCGCATGCGGCGGTGGGACACCCTCTAAGCGCACAGAATCGGGAAAATCACGAGAAGCGATGCCCGTTCACTGGTAGGAGCTGGTAGGATGAGCAAATGCGAAGCCCGGGTGGGTGGCGCCGCGCATGGCAGGCAAGCCTTGGGGCTGGCCAACCGGCGTGTCTGGACCCTGCGCCGCCGGACACTTGCGCAAGTGTCCGCAGTGCACGTGCACGATGGCATGCTTGACGAGGGGTACGGGATCAGATCGACGTTGAACGTTGGGCAAAATGACCAGCGGGCGACTCGGAGCACTCGCCATCACCACAGGCCCCAGGGCCTCATGTTGCTTGGATGTTGCTGTGCTCGTCTTGGCTGCGGTGGAAATGTCTCTTCCGGCGCATCCGGTACATTTTCTGTCAACACAAGGCGATCACTAGCCATGAGCATCGTCCGATTTTCTGGACCGATTTTACATGGCCCTGCATACCCCTGCACGCCATCCTACTCGGTCTTTCGCGGAACTTCATTTATTCTGCGGTTTGCATACACCTCCATCTTGATTTTCAAGGCAAATGGCCCGCTGGACATTGGATATTGAATATTGAGCTGATAGAGTGTATTCCCTACGAAATAAATCGAGTTTGAATCGAGTTTGAATCTAGTTTTCACGCTCCACTCAATTCAGTTTCAATTCAGTTGTGATGTCAAACGTAAGTGAAAGCTTGATCCGAACGCGATTTATTTCGTAGCGAATACACTCTGATGACCCAAATGTGGCGGGACGTCCCTTCCTCGCCGTTGCAGCACAAAAAATTTAACAATCTACACACACCCGGATCATCTCTAACATTCGAAGTGCATCCTAAATATGTGTGCCGGGTCCCATCGGCCCTCAGCGCTCAGCGGGGAACTACGAAACGAAAGTATCCGATCGGCGAAATCAGCTGAGACCGCGGGCTCACTGTGTATCTGGAAATTTTCTCGTCCGGCGAAGCCGATCCCTTTTCTTCCAGCATATAAGGCGCCGATCATGAAACGAGCCGAGATGAAGATGTGGGTGGCCGTGCCGCGTGACACGTGCCTGAGCCGGGAGCCCGCGGTGGGCCGCGTAGAATTCTGAATAGCGCCAGGGTTCACTAATAACAAGGGACTTCCGATCCAGTGCGGGAAACAGATCTGGTCCTTGCAGGATAAGATGTCTTCAAAATCAATCTTGCGTTTGCAGGGCCGGCGCAAACGCCAAGCAGATGCCGATATTAATGGTGTGTACCGTGTACACGTGCCATTCCAATCTTCCAACTCAATATGCTGCCCGCTGCCAAGCACCGCAAACCCACCAGCCAAAAGCAGGGCGTTATCCAGATCCCAATCGCAGCTGCAGTTGCAGCTGCAATCAACACTCAACACGCAGCACGCAGCACGCCACCAGAGAACCCCGATTCTCGGCAGGAGACTGGGAGTGTCGCGGCTGGCATCCTTCCCCGTCACCGTATACTGTATACTGTATACTGTATACTGTATACTGGCGCATGGACGTCGGCCACCGATGCTCCAGCATCCTCCCCGCGCGGGTCCGCCGCCCCCGCCGTCCGCGTGCGCATTCAGCGCCGCCCCACGCCATAGATGTACAACGGTGCGGGCGCCTCCCCGTACAGCCCTCCCACGTCGTACCCGGCGCGCCAAGGCCCTGCTCCTGGTCTTCCATGTAGATAAAGTATAGCCGTCGGTGTCGCGGAAGCTGCAATGCCCGGGCAGGGCGAGCCATGGCAGGAGGCCAGAGGCAAGAGGCAAAAAGCTTGCAAGTATCAACTTTCAAGAAGACAATGCGGTGGCAAGTACAAAGGTGCATTGTGGATTTGTGGATTTGTGGATTTATATTCTGGCCATTGGTATCATGGTATCTGAGGATTCAGGAACTTGGAAGCGCGCTCGACCTGGCCCTCTTGCTCGCTGGCGCAGCGTTCCCGGACGCGGGCGCCCGTTTGCGCCCGCTCCCAGGTGCCGCCGCTATTTCTCATGCGGGCGCAACGCCGCGGGGTCATAGCTTACACTGTCGGATAAATCGCCACCCAAGTCGTCTGGCGCTCCGGATGATGGGGGTTCGGCCCGCTCGAGCTCATCAATCGCGTCGCCGATTATCCCAAGAAATTCGGCGTATTCTGCATCAGCGCCTGCCATGAATGCTTCGTCGGTTACCACGGGCGGATCTTCCTTCTGGCCCGCACGGGCGGCATCTTGTTGCCCGCAGACTTTATCCCGCTTGGCTACCACGTTCCCCCGAACGAAGGCGAGAAGGCGCGCGAACACAGCGGCGAAGACCGTTTTGACGTGTTCCGACGCGACCAGAGACACCTTCACGTCCTTTCGGCTCAAATCAGTGAAAACAAACTTCGCAAACGCGGCTAGCACTGGTTGTTCCCGACCCCAGCCGAAAAAAACCGACGGGGTGGGCGCGATGGCGTGCCCTGGCCCGCTATAGCCGAAGCACAGCATGCAGAACAGATAGAAGAAGGACTCCAGATCGTCCAGGTGGTCGTGTTGACCTGCAGCTTGCAGCACATGGATGCTCTGGTAAAAGCGGGTGCCCTATTATATATTATCAGTCAGCATATGGCCGACGAGCTTAGTCAGGCGCGCCTCACAGTCCTATAGTCGCACTTGGGCAGAGTTTCGTCTCGATCCAGGCGTACTGCTAGGTCAAGGCCGAAAAGGACGCCGCGGAACCGCCCTGGGGAATCCGTGGGGCACACCAGCACGTTCATCATGCTGACATCCCGGTGGAGGATGTATTTTTGGAATAATCCTCGATGCCCTGCACGCAGACATCAGGAAATGTGCAGACTGAGTGTGAAAGGGCAAATGTACCATTTATGGCGTCGTGCATGGCACGGAGGAGCTGCGTGGGGTCGGGAAAGTGGCTAATGGGCCGCCCGCAGTTCTCCGTGACCACACGACAAAGTTCGCGATCGCCAATGGCGGCTGATATGTCGTCGGACAAAAATGGGTCTAGGGCGACTTTGCGCTGCGTGTTGATGCTGGATTGGTTTTTGATGGAGGCGATCATCTGGGCCGCACCAACTACGCCTACCGCGTCCTGGAGATAGTCTGACTCGTAGGGACGTTTTTCGGCCTTCCAGAAGTCCTTGATGAAAAGATGCTTCTCTGACCCTGGAACCTTGACATCCCAACATGTCGTGCATTTGCCTCGGATGGGGCGCCGAAGGAACCCAGACCGGCCACCGATGATAACGCAATTGACGTCGCCAACCTTGATGTACCGTTTTCCGGGCGACCAGTATATAGGATCGTCAACTCCTAGGGCCTGATGATCCATGGAGGTGATGCATAAAATCATGCGCACAAATGTGCAGGGGTCTTCGTGGATGTCGACGCGTGAGGTGTATATGGCTCCCGCGCGGTCAAGCTGATATACCTCGGTAGTTTTCTCAGTCAGTAGGATCCCAAAGATGTGTTGTCTGTTGTGTTGTTGGATGAAGATCTCGCGGGCGTAGGCTGCGATTTGAGGGCGAAAGTCGTTGATGGAGCGCTCAAAATTCGGCTTGGTTTCGACGAAGGAAGCCATGTTCCTATATGAAGGTTTTGCGCAGGGTGAATGTTGCTTGTTCGTTGGTAAATAGGCGTCGTCCGACCCTTCCTCCGTCTTCGATTTTGCGTCCCGTGAGTCCGGCACTGCGTGTTCCGATGGCAGACCAGAGGCTGTCTCTTTCGAGGATGCGGCGGCATCGTCTGCTGGTGTATCTGGGTCGACCATCTTGCCATCCATGAGAATGACAATGTTAGGCAAATGTAGCTTCTCGTCCCGATACCCATTTATTATATCTGCAGAGTGGGAATCCACGCCTCGACGCGCTGGAGAGCGATTAAAATGGTCCAAGACGGCGTTGACGATAGCGGTCGCGGGTTCACAGACTTCATTCTCGAGCTTGGCCGTTGTTGGGATGTGCGTCCAGCGTTTATTCTCGTAAAGAGGGGATTTTATGATGAACTCCTCAATGCAATGGAGAGATGGCTCGGATCCGAGGATAGCATCGAGATAATCTGCGCCTCCGGCGACCCAGGTATTGGCCATCTCCGCTGCGACGGAGACGTTGACGGCGGCTACGGACATGGCGGGGAGTTGAGCAAAGCAGACGTAGATTCTCGTGCACTTTGTAGGACCGTTGGCGTTCGAAGCGGATAGGAAATGGCTTGTCGAGTGCTGTGCTCAAAATTTGATCTAAGCCAAGAGACCCAGATGTTGCAGGCGCATGTGGGTCACAGTGAATACTAAACAGAAGAGCCAGTAAGCAAGATGGATATTGGAAGGAAGAATTGATCGAGTCAGACAATTTGTGACAAGACACAATAAAGGCCCCGAGCCTTTTGACCACCACCCAAATGTTCGGCCTGCGATGCCTGACCCGCCCTAATCCCTCTAGACTTCTCCAGCGAACACGCATTCCTATTTATTCACTTAAACTATCCACTTGCGCGACATTATCCTCAGCGAAAATAATTCCTTCCCGATATGAACCTACGCCTCGCCGCCCGATGCACCGTTACTGCACCTCCCCATCAAGCTCAGGAGATGCACTACTACCTGTGACGGACCCCACCCGCCCGGACCTCTTTTACCACCTCGTCTTGCCGCCGAATCCACTGTCTGCACATGTGCCAGCTTATGCGCTGTCTTTTCTGGTCACACCCCCGCGTACACCGGACGCGAGTGCCGTCATCGGGTGGCTGCCCGCCCAATCAGGAGGGGAGGGTCAGGAAGCGGGATTGAACGACTTCAAAGAAAACCGTGCGTACTCAAATTTGACATGATGTGATCGGTGGGTGGTCATTGAATTGAGGCTCATCCTATAGCGAAGTTTCGGGAAGCACTGCACGAAGCCATCCTAGAGGGACTCCGAGAGGATGTGGATGATATCCCGCGGAATGGCGCGCTGCAGCTGCAGGAGGGGTGGCTTCACATCAATGGTACGTCTCTAGCCCTTTCACTCAATCTTGACTTAACCTTAATATACGACGTAGACGAGCGCAACCTCCCACCTCTGAACCGCGTCGGCGACCCGGACGACATCATAGCTTCTGTGCTGGTTGTGGACAGCAAGGTGAGCATTGTATCTTGCCCTCTTCCCTTCATCGCCCCTTTCCGCATTGAAGCGCGCTGTGAGACTAACTCAACGTCGTCTAACTTCTCGCAGATCCAAACGCACACGTACTCCGCGATGCCTTCATACCGCATTTGCACCGCCGATGGGGTGACGCAGCTGACGGAGGGTCTTACGGCCAAGTTGAAGGAGGTGTTGGAGAGGCGAGCGCGTGAGGAGTCAGGGATGTAGTGCTTCAGTGCGTTCGACTATGGGACCTGCACAGATTGCGCTTTAACCACGTAACATTACATCGGGAGACCGAAACACCATGTATCAATCCCGGCAGGCAAGCCTCCTGTCTACCCTCGGGTAGCACTGCAGGCAGTAATGGGCTGAGATGAGGTTGTCAGCCGAAGCTTGTGGAACGCATGGTAGGCCGACATGATTGTTCGCGGCGGCACCCGTGGTAGGATCGTTGCAGGTCCAGAAAGTTCAAGGGTTCTGAACTACAACTTTAGCAAGTCCTGACCCCACATCCCCTCGTCTCGTCTTCCCAGCTCATGTGACTGTTCGCAGGCTCCTGCGCTCTCATGGCATGGCAGAGGACCTTCCTACACCACTCATTACCCACCTACAGTGAAGAACGCGTGCCAACACGTGTTCTTTACTTCCCTCCCCCCCGCTACCACAGGCCTATACGACGACCAGTAGCGACGATAATTCTCGCCTCACCGGCCCCGCGTAAGCAATGGGATGGATCTCACCATTTGAACATGGCAGGGTGCGGTGGTGTGGCGTGTGCCGCTGTGTCAACACCAGTCGACACATGTGCGGATATACCGGGAAAAACGGCCCAGCCCATCACGCAATCCAAGCCAGAAGCCCGTAACCCCCGATAGAGTTGTATGTAAGTATAATGAACTCAGAACTGCAATATCAGTGGCTCGGAGACTTTACACGGCGTTCTCATGCACAATGATGAGTACCAATAACCTACAGTTGAACGGGCTGAAGGGCAACACTTTCAACTCTTGGGTAGAATGTGATGGCATGGCATTGCCAATATACGGCACGGAAACGAGTGCAGATCAACACTCCATAGTCGGCTGGATCCCAGTGGAACAAGGCAAGGTAAGCAAATCTGTTCCTCACAATGCGCATCCGCTAATTGCACCGTTTATGCAGCCCTTTGTGGTTCACTGGTACAGAGTAAAACCTGCACCGACATCCAAACATAAGCCCTGTGATATGAGTGCAGAATTGGTTGTGGACGGTCGCCGACTGCCGTACGAGAGGCACATGCTCGCAGCCGAGAAATTCTGGCAGAGCGAGTTCAAATTTGAAGGATTTGAGTCTGACTCGGGGAAGTTCTACCATGAGTTCATCTTCTCGAAGCTTGAGTTAACCGGTATGTCCACCATCCTAATATCTGATCGACACGCCGGCACTTGTGTTAGTCATTGACCGTGACTCTTGTGGTCGAGCCAGATGACGAGTCTATGGAGGGGCATTGTCCGCAGGAATTGGGCATAATTCAGCTCGATATGTGGCGCGTGAACAGCTTCAACGTGAACCCTATATATGAGGACGAAGGCTCGACGGATTCGGATTCGGACTGGGGCTCGGACTCGGACTCGGGTTCGGAATGGGTGCCTTCAGACGAGGACGAGGACGAGGACGAGGACGATTCAGTCCCAAAATTTATTCAGGCAGTTCACGAACGTGATGCCAAAGTGAAAAGCGCCGAGCATAGAATTAGGTGCGTTTTTCACCTCAAGTGGAAGCTGCAGAAGCCAAACGCAAACTGATGTGATTTCGTCTGATAGGCCCGGGAAAGTAGTTGTGTACGAAAACCGTCAAGCAAACAAAACGCGTGTCTCGATCACAGAGAGACAACCTGTGTATACATTCAAGTTCTTGTACAGGTCCATGGGTGCTTGTAATCCCGTTCACCTCAGACGTGTCACTTATATTTTCCCATTCTTATAGATGTTCTGATAGCGAAAGGCATTGCGCCCCCACGACAGTCCGAGGCCAGTGCTCCACATGATGGCAGATTGGATGCATCCCGAACCCCACAGGCCGCTGAGCGGCCACCTTCTATCTCATCGCTCGCGCAACCCCACCAACATACGCAAGACGATGGCCGAACGCCAGAGGAAACTGTGGTGGTCGGGCCAAAACTCGAAGACAAGGATGAGCCATTGTTGTTCCCAGACGACGCCGACGTTCGCCAAACTAGGCCTTTGAAATTCGAAGACAACGATGAGCCGTTGTTGTTTCCAGACAGCGACGACGACGAAGACGACGTTCACCAAACTAGGCCTTTGAAACTCGAAGACAATGGTGAGTCGTTGTTGTTCCCAGACAGCGACGACGACAAAGACAACGTTCACCAAACTGGGCCTTTGAAACTCGAAGACAATGGTGAGCCTGTGGTGTTCCCAGACAGCGACAACGACAAAGACGACTTTCGCCAAACTAGGCCTTTGTGCAACAAGCCAACAATCGAGGAGACGGTCAAGACCGAAATTGAGCTCTCAATTGATGATCAAATCGCTTTGGCAGAGGCTGAGAACGAAAAGATCAAGGTGCGCAATTTATAATCTCCTCTTGTTTCCATATAAACATTGACTAATGGACGAGCTGCGCCAGAACAATATCAGGTCGCAGAAATTCGCGCGACTGAAGGAATTGCAGGTGAGTAAAATAGCCGTTGGGCAGCGTACCGTGTGACGTACCTATGAAGAAGTCATATTAATATTGTTGACACCCATTTCCCTAGCACGAACGGGTTCGCCTAAAGCGCGAGGAATCACAGCTCTTTGACAACACGCGTCCTGCGAAGAGGGCGAAGATCATTGATTTGACTTTAGACTCAGAGTGACAAGTTGGAAAGAAGCCCACTGTGCAGATTGGAGAGTTGTTACATCCGTGTTTGTGCATCAGGATTTATTCGAGGTTAGGCTAGGAATAGGCGACGCTGCGGAAATATAACTAGTGATGCAATAGATGGTATTAATTTCAAAAGTTGAATGTATGTGTTCTGCTCGGCCGGTGCCACAGAGGTATGCGCAACTTGATGTATGTTAGGAGATCGTTGTGATGTACGGTCGCTCTGTGTGGGTGATGAATATGCAGGAAGAAAGATTCAAAGAAGACTCGGAGTACAGCACTGAGCCTGACATGTGACTTTGTGTCAGAGATCTATACTTTTACAGCATTGTGTTTATGTACTGTATTGTTGATTCTAGCTTCCCTCCTGCTTCTTCCTTCTCACCCTCTACCTTTCTCCAAACCGCACCAAACAACCAACGAGAACTTCCCAATGGCTGACGAAGGCGGTGGCATCTGCGGTGCGTAGCAATTCCAGTGACTCCAGCTCGGTTTGCCAAGCGCAGCTACCGATCACCGTGCTGACAACACGATCACCTTTATATCTGTCCCGTTTTCCATCCAGCACTCTGCTGCTTCGGCGCGTTCCAGAACTACTGCGACACAAAAGCATACGGTAGCGGGAGCGGCACGCAGCAGGCGGGGTGCTTCCCCAAGTGCTGCGACGACTCGTTCAACAAGGACCCGTTCGATGGACCCTTGCCCCCAACGCAGACGGCCCAGCCGGGCGCGACGACCGAGATGACGGTACCCACACTTGCCATTGAAGAGACTGCGCCGCCGTATGTTGCTGTGCCTGCGGTAACGGAACATGAGCCCACGCCCCAGCCTGCAGAGACAGCAGTCACAGAACATCCTGCGCCTGTGACCGAGAATGTCAGTTAGGTGAGTATTACGGCTGGCGAGAGTGCATGCGTGTTAATTATCCACAGTCTTAGTTTGTATTGGGGACTTCGCTTTCGGTGGATATTGGTGCGGGTGCGGTGTATTGAAGGGTGGTACTTGTGAACTCGGATAGCAGCTCATTACAATCGACAAAGTAAAACCCAGACCGCCTTGATTGATCACCTTAGAAGTTACAAGCCTCCACCGACCAGCATTATGAGGAGTGTATGGCCATACTTCCCCTTAGCCCCTCCATATTCAGATTTCTCCCAACCGAATTATTTCCGACGATGTCTGAGAGCTGCTGAAGGTTTTCCCCTCCGTAGTTTTGTCGCCGATCACCGTCGATCACCGTCGATCACCAGGACCAGTAACCCCACTACTGACCGACATGACTGCGATAACATCGACGTAACCTTGACGGCGCAATGTCCAACTGCGCCAATCCACTTCAGGCGAGAGACTGCGTGAATCTGAAAACTCAAGGTCTATTGTTGATCCTCATTCGTGGCTACTACTAGCAGTTCCTTGCAGAGTATACTTGGCGGGATATGTATTACTACATGTGCTCATTACACTACCTAGTGACCGGCAAAGTGCGTTTGTAAAGTTACTTGGCCGCTGTCAGGTAAGCATCGTCCAGTGACCTGTACTCGATCAGGATTCAGTACAGCTGCCTATATAAGATGCCGCTCTGCCTCCACCATCCCGCACAGTCTTAAGTCCTTCTCGAATTAACCCCGCATACGCGATCTATACTGCTGCATGTCTACCGTGCGGAAAGAATCCAGACGCCAGCGTGGGGAGATAGGTATACCCCAATGTCCTGCAAGGAGTGGGTTACTGCTGACAGGGTGCATATGACGGCGAGCAGCTTGTGCGGAATGCAGGCGTCTCAAGGTCAAATGTGATAGAATCGTGCCCTGCTCCACATGGTGTGTCCCCTTCTGTTCATATACTATAATAACAAGGAGATCGAGCTGCATGCAGTGTGAAGCGTGGTACGGCTGCGTTGTGTCCGAACGGTGCGTCTCCCCTGAAGGCATGCACGAATACTCATATTGATTGGACGTCGACGGTCGGTAGAGACGATCCCCCCAGGCGATGGACAACGGTGCAATCTCCCCGTTATCACCCAAATACAACATGACGGCTAATGCCCCGCCCACAGCTTCGTGCTCGCAGCCGAGGACCACCTCCGTCGCAAGATGACTAAGATGGAGGAGCGCATGCACGCGCTCGAGGACGCGCTTGCAATCGTCCAGGCGCAGTCCCCAGAGGCCGACGCGCACCCGCTGCTGAAGGTGCCTTTCTCGCCCGACGAGGACGAGGACGGTGATTTCGATGCCGACTTTGAGCTGGATTTGGGGCTGGGGGAAAGAGATCCGGGGGGACGGGGAAGGACTCGCAGCAGGGGAGGAGCTAAACGCGCAAGCTACGAGGGCGATGACGCGGACGGCGTGGGCGGGCTGGCAAATGCGTTTGGGAGCCTGCATATGGACAGCGACCACGGCGCGTCGCGCTTCTTTGGACCATCGGGCGGTTCGGAGGTGCGTGTATCTGCATATTTACCCCTACACATTATGCGAATGCGATGTGATGCAGAGTCTCCTATTAGTCAGTCCCTACCATTTCGCCCTCTCCGCGCCCTTGCTAATGCTAACCCCCTCCCAGAAAGCCAAGGAAATCGCCGAATCTGAGCCTTCCAGACAGCCGCCCTCGTGCCTGCGTCTGCCCAACATCGATCCCTCCTATCTCCCGCGCCCCATCCTGCTGTTCTACTCCGCCTTCCCGCTCACGCCGCCCATTCCGTCCAAGCCCGTCCAAGCCCTCATCGAGTCCTTCCTCCCGCCCCTCCCGCGCGCGACGCGGCTCTGCGAGACGCTCCTCGCGAACCTCACATGGATGTTCTCCATCGTCTCGCACCGGCACCTCGTCGGCGAGCTCATCCCGGCGATCTACCTGCGCCCGCCGGCCCCCACGCCATCCGCACCTTCTGCCTCCTCGCCCATCTACGGCCCGCACGATCTCGCCCTCCTGCTTATTGCGCTGGCGCTGGGCGCGCTGATTGATCTGGGAGAAAGGCCCTACGGCGAGGAGGCGCAGCACTACTACCGCCTCGCGCGCGCAGCGCTGGGGCTGGAGAGCATACTGGAGAAGAGGAGCGTGACGACGGTGAAGGCGCTGCACCTGATGAGCGCCTACTGTGGGATGAGCGGGGAGGAAGGCAACTTGGAGCATTGCTATTCGCTGCTGAACATGGCGGGGGAGGTTGCGCTTGCTGTAAGTCCCAGCTCCCCCATATATTATCATGACATTTTGCTGACAGCCTTGGAACTACAGATTGGATTCCGTGAGTCAATCCGCTCAGCACAGTATTGGAGCTGGCTGACTTATGCGGTGCATTCGCACAGATATGGATCCCTCACTATGGGGTTTCGCGGGAAAGGAGGCGTACGAGCGCCGCACATACTTCTGGAGCCTTCTTCAAGGCACATTGTGGCAGGTGCGACCCTCTAACCCCGTATGATACCCACAAACGCTTACCGAACCTACCCCCTGCGCCAGAGCCTCATCACCGGCCGCCCTCCCGCAATCCTCGAAACCTTCATCGACTGCCGCCTCCCCACCGCCGCAGACGAGGAGGCCTACACGCACGGCGAGGTGCCCTTAGGATGTGAGAGCCTCAGCAGCGCTATCCTGGAACACTACCGACGGTTTAACGCAGTTGGCGTGTGGAGCTACCGATTCACGCTAGAGTGCCTCCTTCCCGTCGCCAAGGTCGTCCTCGCCAGCCACCCGCCCACGTATCGGGTAGTTTTGGATCTGGACCGCAAGATCAGGGGGTTCCACATACCGGTCGAGGAGGAGGGGCCCAGCGCGGGTGGGGAGGGGAGCATGCAGGTGTTTGTGCGGTCGCATTATTCGGAGCTTAGTGCGTTGACCTCTATTCCCCTTTTATTTGTCTTGTGTTGCTTATGGAAAAGTCCTTTAGCATTGCTGTTCTTGCACAGAGGGTTCTTTGCACAAGCGCTGACGGATAACCCCACCAGCCCAATCATGAGTGCGCACGGCCAGTCCTTCATCAGCGCATATAAGGCCGCATGTGCCGTGCTCGACAGCACGCGTGCACAGTACGAATACGACCCGGGCATCATCGCTCGAGTCTGGAGGGTGTGGTCGTATGCGTTCTCCGCATCGGTGCGTGCCAGCGAATCACATTCTCCATCGGCGAGTTGACGCAGCGCGGAACAGGTCATCATCGGGACGGTCGCAATACGCAGCGTGAACTCACTCATCGACCCCGATCCGTTCAAAAAGCTGGAGGAGGCATGCACCATGTTCCAAAGCGGTGCGCAGACGAACAGCAGAGCGTTACGTGCACTCGTAAGCCACACTCCATATCCCCCCATGAGAATTTTAGTTTTTATAGCCAACATTGACATTAAACACATATGATAGCCTATACTGCACGGGATGCTGGAGAAAAGCCGCCGGGCGCGCCAATCCGCGCTCCTCAGCAGCGCACGCTCCCCGGCCGAGCCGTACGACGAGCTCGCCATGTTCGGAGGACGCACTGGGCTCGTCCTCCCCAAGAGAAGCACGTCCGACCCCGCAACCTTCTCCGATCCCAACCCGTTCCTTCTGCCCACAACACCCTCCGCGCGCACGCCCACGGGCCGCGGGTTCGCGCACGATCCGCAACACCAAGAGCTGTACTTTATGGACGACGACGAGGAGCTAAGCATTAGCACTGACGCGCCAGATACGTGGGAGGGACTGTACCGCGAGGTGCCCGAGCCGTCGTACAGCTATGGCGCAGGGGCGACGTTGAATGCGCACGCGAATGGGAATGCTGGGGCGGGGGTGACGGGGCCGGCGAACCCGCCCGGGGAGGCGATGCTGGAGGATCGGTGGTCGACGTTCATGCACCAGTACGCGATGACGAGGGAGGGATATCGGCAGTGATCCACTGGTGGCATGTTGATTGCAATTGGATGATACCCTGCCTTGGCTGGTGGTTGTGCTCGCGGTACTTGGCAGTACTAAATAGTGTATTGAGTCGGTATTAATTATACGTATGCATATACATGCATAAACGATGTTGAAGTTACCCTGCGAGCACTGGATCGGACGTCTGCTGGTGCTCATTCGGATCAACCTATAATCCGAATAGGGGTTGACAAAGTCCGTCCGCTTTTCTCAACTGCACCATGTCTCATTTCTAAACCACCTCTGAGCAACTTCATGCCCATAACTCCGCTCAGGGCACCATGTCTAAGAGTAATTCCCTGGATAATCCGACTCCTCACAAGGCCTCCGGCCATTCTGGGGTGCCTGCTTTTAACTTATCCGCCGTTCGTGCCGCCGTCGCAGCGGAGATGGCCAATACCTGGGTCGCCGGAGGCGCGGATTATCTCTATGCCATCCTCGGTTCCGAGCCATCTCTCCATTGCGTTGAGGAGTTCATTATAAAATCCCCTCTCTACGAGAATAAACGCTGGACGCACATCCCAACAACGGCCAAGCTCGAGAATGAAGTCTGTGAACCCGCGACCGCTATCGTCAACGCCGTCTTGGACCATTTTAATCGCGCTCCAGCGCGTCGAGGCGTGGATTCCCACTCTGCAGATATAATGCATGGGTATCGGGACGAGAAGCCACATTTGCCTAACATTATCATTCTCATGGATGGCAAAATGGTCGACCCCGATACACCAGCAGACGATGCTGCCGCGTCCTCGAAAGAGACAGCGTCTGGTCTGCCATTGGAACACGCAGTGCCGGACTCACGGGACGCAGAATCGAAGACGGAGGAAGGGTCGGACGACGCCTATTTACCAACGGGCAAGCAACATTCACCCTTCGCAAAACCTTTATATAGGAACATGGCTTCCTTCGTCGAAACCAAGCAGAATATTGAGCGCTCCATCAACGACTTTCGCCCTGAAATCGCAACCTACGCCCGCGAGATCTTCATCCAACAACAGAACAGATACCACGTCTTTGGGATCCTGCTGACTGAGAAAACTGCTGAGGTATATCAGTTTGACCGCGCGGGGGCCATATACACCTCACGCGTCGACATCCACGAGGACCCTTGCACATTTGTTCGCATGATTTTATGCATCACCTCCATGGATCATTAGGCCCTGGGATTCGACAATTCTATATACTGGTCTTCCGGGAAACGGTACCTCAAGGTCGGCGACACCAATTACATTATCGTCCAAGGCCGGCCTGTCTTCCTTTCACGTTCCATCCGAGGCAAATGCACGACATGTTGGGATGTCAAAATTCCAGGGTCAGAGAAGCATCTTTTCATCAAGGACTACTGGAAGGCCGAAAAACGTCCCTACGAGTCAGACTATCTCCTGGACACGAAAGGCCTCCTTGGTGTGGGCCAGATGATTGATTATGTCAAGAAAAAGTCCAGCATTATCGCGCAGCGCAAGGTCGTCCTAAACGCCTTCTTATCCGACGACATGTCGGCCTCGGATCGCGTCATTGGTGATCGCCAACTTTGCCGTGTGGTCATGGAGAATTGTGGGCGGCCCATTGACCACTTTCCAGACCCCAAGCAGCTTCTCCGTGCCATGCACGACGCCATAAATGGTAAATTTGCCCTTTCACACTCAGTCTGCACATTTCCTGATGTCTGCGTGCAGGGCATCGAGGATTATTCCAAAAATATATCCTCCACCGAGATGTCAGCATGATGAACGTACTGGTGTGTCCCACTGATTCTCCAGGGCTGTTCCGCGGCGTCATCATCGATCTTGACCTGGCGATACGCCTGCGTCGAAACGAAACTTTGCCCAAGTGTGACCACAGGACTGTGAGGTACTCTGGCTAAGCTAATCGACCCTATGCTGACTGATAATAGGGCACCCGCTTTTACCAGAGCATCCATGTGCTGCAAGCTGAAGGTCAACATGACCACTTGGATGATCTGGAGTCCTTCTTCTATCTGTTCTGCATGCTATGCTTCGGCTATAGCGGGCCAGGGCACGCCATTGTGCCCACCCCGTCGGTTTTTTTGGGCTGGGATCAGGAACACCCAATGCAAGCCGCGTTTGCGAAGCTGTATTTCACTGATTTGAACCCAAAGGACGTGAAGTTACTGTATCAATACGACCTTAAGTTCAAGCTAATTTCTTGTGACCTCGGTCACTGCTAAGTTCACATGTTCAAATGTTATTGTGACGTGGGACGAACTCACTTTGAGTTCATTGAATGTGGCTCCCGGATTTCGGCGGTCTCCAGGGTGTGTGTACGACTTGGGCTGCAAGCGCACAATGCCATTCATTCAGCTGACTTATCTTACCTCAGTTGCCGTCCCAACTCTCATCTGCTGGAAAGCCTCTTGATATGACGAGAGGCAGCAACAATATTCTTCACGTCTGATGTCCAGCAACATGGCAATGTATTGGTGCACTGAAAACAGCTGTTGTCGCACCGTTTTTGGTTTCTGCAGAGTGGAAATGGAGCATGGATGTCGCTTTCCATCGTCCTCGAAGCGCACAGAGCTCGCCAGCTCACAAGAGCACGACAACGGGGTCCAATGGTCATAGCGGCTCGCTGAACCAGAGCAAGTTGAAGTTGAAGAATGTGGTAGGGGAAAGCGGGCCGCTTGCCCCTACCGGCAGCGCGTGGCAAATACATTATACAGCAGTTTCGAGGGGCATTGACATGTTGCTGTAGTCTCCTAAACATAGTTATGCTGTTAATCTGACGGAATACATCTAAAATTGTATATATTTTGGTGCTGACTGCTTGGGTCACAATTTATGTTCAGACGTCAAATTTTCGCGTGACAGTCACGCGAAATAGGCTCAGTTCAGAGGACCTTGGGACATGTGACGAACTTAAGGTCGTATTGATACAGTATCTCTGGTCGCTTCGGCACATGTCAAAACGGTCTTCTCCGCTGTGTTCGCTCGCCTTCTCGCCTTCATTCTGGGGCATTTTCTAGCCAAGGGGGCTAAAGTCCGAGGGCAACGCGATGCCGCCCGTGCGGGTCAGAAAGGAGATGCGCCCGTGGTCATCGACGAAGCATTCATGGCAGTCGCTGATGACGAATACACCGAATTTCTTGGGATAATCGGCGAGGCGATTGATGAGCTCGAGCAGGCCGAACCCGAATCATCGGGAGCGCCAGACCACTTGGGTGTCGATTTGCCCGACAGTATAGGTTATAGGCCTCGCAGCTTTGCCCCTGTCCCAGAAAAGCCGGTAGCGTCTGGGAGTGGGAGCAAACGGATGCACGAGTCCGAGCAGAACGATGAGCCACCGGGAAAGCGGTGCAGGTCGAGCAAATGAAGAGCTCTTCCAACTCCCTCGCATAACGATGACCAGACTAAAAGTTCACGCCGTTGATATTATCTCTCTGCGAATTCGTTCCACCAGCGGTCCTATAAAGAGCAACGAGAATTTATGTCTGTCTTTCTCAGGGCGGTTGGGGCGCGGCACAAGCGCACAGAGGCTGAGAAGAGCACAGAGACAACAGCTATCAGCAGAGTCAAGAGAAACCTTAACAAATGTAATTCCACGGATATTATTGCATGACAAGGGAATAAAACACGGTACAAGGAGGAATAACGACGAGATATAACCAAAAAAACAAAGTTAAAGCGCATGGGCCAAGTAGATAGCACTTTGAAAAGAAAAGGCGAAGTTGAGCATAGGTATAGTAAGTGAGCAAAGTAAGTAATTGTATAGATGTAAACAGTTGTAACCGTAGTCGTGAGTATCGCTAAGCGTGGATTATCATAATTTTCATAGACCTTGTTGAACTCTACTGGCGGTATAAGGAGTCGCGTGGCGATCTAGGGCCGAACAATCCTGGGCTCCCTCTGTCCGGTACCAAGAGTGTAGGTTCGACTGAAGTGGGAGTAGGCACCATAGCCGGATCCGCTGCATAGCAAATAATCGTCAGTGAGTTTGAACAAAAATGAAGCATGGAATTGACTTACGTTGCCAAGTCGCCCATGAAGTGCGTCCGGTGTGACCCATCTGCATTGGCGGTGCCAGTCCTGCGGCAGGGCCTACCATAGCGGATGGAGGTGCTTGAGGAGCCACGTCCGATTTTCTCTTCTTTCGTGCGCTGCGCTGCGTCACAGTCCTCCAGGCCGGCTTGGCGGGGGCCGGGCCTTCGGGCGGCGGTCCCTCTTCAGGCGGGGGAGGAGCGTCTGGCGGGCCGCTGGGCATGGCAGGAGGTCTCCATTCAGGATCAAATTCACCCCCTGGGCCGTATTTGGCTTTCATGCACATGAGGTAACCAAGCTCGCTGTAAGAAAGAGAAAAGGCAAGCATTAGTCAGCAATAGCATTTGTGTTCGGGCAAGATTGACTGACAATTGAAGGTTTCGTCTCTCTTCGCGCAATTTGCCCACCTCGCCGAGGAGCATGCGAACTTCAGAAGCTAAAGCCTTACTGAACTCATCTAGGTACTGCAGAACTATGCGTCAGATGTGCATCAAGCTCAACAGGCAATGATCTTACGCCTTGCACGTTGAACGGAACTTGCTCCTGTGCAGTGCTCCGAACAGCTTCGATGGTCTCTTCATGCTGTCTGGCACTATCTGCACGCCAATCTGGTTCGATATATTAGTTTATAATCTTTTCGATAAGAGGGCTAATGCTCACTTTCTGATAGATTGTTGAGAAGTTCTCGCTGCTCTGCGTTTTGCCTCTGAAGTTCTTCGAGCAATTTCTCAATGCCTGCGGGGTGATCAGACATTGTGATCGAACAGTTGAAGCAGAAGACTCACCAGGCTTGCCCTCGTTGGCAAGCCGTTCTTCTTCAGCGCGAATTTTGTCTGCCTCACGGTCCTCTACCACCTTGGCGACCATTTGAAAGATATCATCCCACTTCATGTCCTTTTGCTCGCGTCTGCCTTCTTTTTCCGCATAGCGTTCGTCCATAAGCTCCTTCTTCCTGATGCACTCGTCGCGTTGATCTTGAACGAGATTAGTGATGTCGCCCAGCTGATTTCGGACTGCTTCGTCTCTCTCCAAGGATTCCTGCCTCTCGCGCTCCCGTGTTTCAGCCTCCTCAGTAAGGCGCAGGTGCTTCTCGTTCTCTAGGTCCACCTTGACAAGCGCCAACTCATCTTCCAACTCACGAATTCTGACATCCCGTAGATCATTATTGCGGCCTCGCTCCTCTTCCAGCTCAGCCCGCATTCTCTCACGGTCAGCTTCTGCTGCTTCACGCTCTTCCATCATGGCTTCCCGTTCCAATCTCACGATTTCCATTATGTCGGCAGCATGATGAGCCGCCGCATCTTGAGCCGCAGTGTAGATGGACTCGTGAATAGATGCACGATGGGACGAAGGGCGGATAGATGCTGAGTCAGGACGCAGGGAATCCGGACGCATAGACTCGGGTCCAAGAGATTCAGGCCCTAAAGACTCAGGGCCCTCATCACTGGGGCTACCCCCTGGTCCACCCGGCGGGGCAGGAGCATACACTGGTTGAATACCTGCAAGAGTTTCATCAATCTTCCCCTTGAGGTCTTGGAAGATAGCTTCTTGGCGCTCTGCAGCCTCTTGATCACGCCTATTCTCGTTGTCGATGAAAATTCGATCCCGTTCCTCCTCGTTGTGGCGGAAGTGGTCCTCCCGTCCGTCCTCCGCTTGCTCAGCGTTGTGGGTAAGTTCCATCAACCTGTTATCGATGTCTTCATCTGCGCGTGTAGGGCCACCGGTTTCCTCTGGAACGCCAGTGCGAGATTCCGGGGCGCCTGCTCGAGATTCCGGGGCGCCTGCTCGAGATTCCGGGGCGCCCGCTCGAGATTCTGGTGCGCTACCTTGTGGTTCATCGCCTTCTCGGGTTTCGTCGCCTGGATGAGATGCTCTACCAGCACGTGAGTCAGCCGTTGCCCGGGACGTGTCAGCGGGGCCTCCCGTGCGTCTGCTGCTGCTGCGGCGAGTAGGAACATGGCGCACGCTCGAACTCGGAGTCAGTCCTACACCACCTCGCATGCTTTCATCGCCTCCAGGGGCAGAACGGTCATCGTCTGGATCGCCTTCCGGGCCGGCATAATCTTCAGTTGTCTCTGATGGAGGAGGGATGTGGAAAGCGCTACGAAGACTGGCGCGCGAAAGAGATGGCGGGTGGAAAGTGAAAGGCTCATCCCCGGTAGTACCGCGATCTTCATCGTCGTGGGCTTCAGTGTCAGGCCGTCCCGCTTGAGTGCGCGGAGTTCGCGGCTCGGATGTACGAGCAGTCGCAGGATGTTCAGATAGGGTGCGTCCAGTGCCAGGTCGCTCAGAAGGGGTGCGTCCAGTGCCAGGGCGTCCCGACAAGGGCTGCCCAGCGACAGATCCAGACCTGTCCCCTTCAGGTGCCTCATGTTCATCTCCTCTTTCCCCATGTTCACCTCTTCTCTCCTCATGTTCACCTCTCTCCTCATGTTCGCCTCCTCTCTCCTCATGTTCACCTCGGTCTTCTTCAGGGTGTCTGCGGTCATCGCGTGACGGAGCATGTCTACCACCGTGCCTGGACCGTGCATCGTACCCTGATCGAACCTCGTCTTCTTCGGGGAATATCGGTTCTGTGCCGGGTGTATGACGAATGCGATGCATTAGAGTGCTTCGGGGAGAATGTCTGCTACCATCTTCATCATCTTCTCGAATGGTGGAAGGAGGTCCGCGACGCTCAGAACGACCTTGGTGGCGTGTACCTAAGAAATTGAATATGTTAGTTGTGCACTTTACATGTTTCAGCTAACACGTACCTGCACGAGACGGAATTCTAACGATATGTGGCTGACTATCCTCACTGCGAGTGCCGCCTTCATGCCCCCCAATCTGAACGATTGTAGGTGTTGAGTGCCTTGCGACTGGTGAATGTCTCCCAGCTGGCGAATGTCTCCTGCTCCCGACTGGCGAATGTCTCCTGCTCCCAACTGGCGAATGTCTCCTGGTTGCTTCACTCACGTGTCCAGCGCGGGACTCTGGAGATCTGGGAACAGGCGCGAAAGAAGGCTCACGTCGAGGTGCAGGGAGACGCCTACGTTCCTCAGCTGCAAAGGGAGAAGTAGGGCGGTGATGGGGTGGGGACTCTGAATAAGAGCGCCGCCTATCAGGAGAGCGTGAGCGTGTCTGCCTTCTTGGTGATTCAGAGAAACTTCGGCGACGTCGGAGCCTATGATCTCCATCATGTTCCCTCGACTCAGGCGTGTACGATCTTGACCTCCTGTGTTGTCTGCTACCCCCAAGTCCAAATAAGCCGTGGCCCCTGGGCGATCGAGAATGTTCGTCGCGATGGCGGCGACTGCTGCTGAACCAACCGCGGCGCCGTGGTGAACGCGACCGAGAGTAAGACCTTGATCGACGACGGCGGTCGTGACGATCATGTTCGTAGCTAGGTGATCTCCTGCGCCTGTGGTCGCGGTCGTAGCTCGGGGATCTTCCACGTCTGTGAGCGCGATCGTAGCTCGGGGATCTTCCACGTCTGTGAGCACGATCGTAGCTTGGGGAACTTTCACGCCTGTGAACGCGATCGTAGCTTGGGGAACTTTCACGCCTGTGAACGCGATCGTGGCTTGGGGAACTTTCACGCCTGCGATCACGGTCATAACTGGGTGACCATTCACGCCTTCGATCATATCCGGGTGACCGTTCGCGTCTTGAACTTGGACCAATTCCATGGCCATAGCCCGGCATTGCAGTGGCCGGAGCTGCAGGGGCCGGAGCTCCCGGGCCCGTCACTATAACCGTCGGTTGGGCAGGGGCAGGAGCAGGAGCAGGAGCAGGAGCAGGAGCGGGGGCAGGAGCGGGGGCATAGACAGTGGCAGGTTGATCACTGAGAATCATTGGTGTACGCGGCGAAGAATATCTCCTGGAAGGCGAGCGAGACCGGCTTCTATCTGCGCGACTACGTTGGCTTGGATGACGATGCGGATCCGGTGAGTAGGGTCTATCGTCGTAGGGCCTATCGTCGTAGGTAGCAGCCCCATGTGAGCGACCAGGCATTACAACGACATGCGATCGTGGCGGAGAGCCGCGCGGTGATGAATGTCTGCGGGAGGAATGTCTACGGGATGACGGTCTGCGAGATGGCGCTTGTATTACTGTGACTCCTGGCGGGGCTGGTGTCCCATGGCGAGTGGGTTGATCTTGTACAATCACATGTGGCGGTCTGGAGCGATGTGAGCTAGAGCTTCTTCTAGGAGGCGTTCGACTACGACTGCGACTGTAAGATCTAGTGCTCCTTGACCTTGACCTTGACCTTGAATCCCCGGGAATTCGCATGATGTGCCCGCCTTGGGACGGCACCCCAGGCTGAAATATGACTGGCTGCTGCTGCTGCTGCTGGCCTGGTTCGGGTATTGGCTGAGCTGGGATGTTGATAGTGATTGGTGCGGGAGGATGATCTGCACGGCTGTGATCTGCACGGCTGTGAGTGCGACTCGGCACATCATCGGCACTCCTCCTTCCTCCTGGATCGCCCGTTGCAACATGATGCGGCTGTGAAGGTACAATGACGGTGTGGTGGTGATCAGGCGATTGGCTAGATATCCTTCGTCGAGAGTCGCGTCTAGAAGGAGGCGGAGAGTACTGTCTGGAAGGATCTTGCAGTACCATTGGACCCGTGGGAGGTCCGTCCCAGGCCTGTTGTGTATCAGAAGACCCGGTCCCAGTGTAGCTCGGTGTGTGGGTAAGATGCGTGAGATGTGTTGGGACCATGCCTAATTGGCCAGGTGGTGGAGGGATCACTACGATGGGCGGAGAACGAGATCTACTGGTATATGATCCACTGTCGCTGCCACTTCGGTCGCGTCTGGGACCTCCTGGAGGAATGTAAGGGTCTTCTGATCCCCCACTGCTAGGTCCTTGCTCGTAGACATATTGACCGGGTGGAGGAGGAGGGGGTCCTTGCTCGCCATAACGGCCAAAATCTGGGATGACTGGAGCACCCTGATTGGGATACATCTGTGGTATAACAGGCGACCCCCCATATCCCGTGCGAGGCGTTCTGCCATCATACTGGCGACCGTCCTGGAAGGGAATGACGGGAGGGAGAACAGGCTCAGGCATGCCCATTTGCGGGCGTCCCGTTTGAGGCCTCGACATTCCAGGAGCACCATCCATGCCTTGGGGAACAAATCCGGGGGGATAATGACCTGCGAAAGGACCTTCCTCTGTTGGCTGACCGGGCATAACCCCAGGAATGACTGACATAAAATTAGAATTTGTCGGATGACCATACCCATCATTGGACTCACCAGGTTGAGGCATTCCCCCAGGCTGATGCATCCCCCCGGGCTGAGGCATCCCCCCAGGCTGAGGCATCCCCCCAGGCTGAGGCATCCCCCCGGGCTGAGGCATTCCCCCGCCCATACCCATGCCAAGGCGACCAAGATCATCGCGCAGTTGGTCTACCCGCGCGGACACTCCTCGAAGTTCAGATTGACGGTCATGGACATCACGTTCCAGCCATTCGTTCAAGCCTCGCATGTACCTCATCAACTCTCTCTGCTGGTCCACTGTAGCCAATTGCGCCAGTCGATTTTCCTGCGCTAGAGTTAGTAATGACAGACAGACCCGCAAAGGTTACATACCCGAAGGATATCCATCAAAGTGTCAAAGAGTGGCACTTGCACCACAGTCTGCAAACCGGTTCAGTTAACTGGGAGATGTTAAAGAACAATGTAGCTTACAGGTCCTGGAGGCATTGGGACGAACGCTGGGCGCCCGGCGCCAGAACCAGTAGGAGTAGGACCAGTGAATATGCCTGGTGGTGGTACTCCAGGGTCACCCATCTTACAATAAGCACATTAGCGGCATGTTATGAGAGGGGGTTTCAGTATACATACTTCTTGCCTTTCCCCGCGTCGTGGCAGATACCATCTACCTGGCTCAGGAGAACTATCTCGTCCCAAGTCAGGAGCAGTAGCAGGACGACTGTACAGAGGCGGCTGATAATAAAAATACAAGTCAGATGAGAGCTAAAACCGTATTTGTAAACTCACTATGACTGGGTGTGCGGGTGGCATTGGGCCGGGGCGACGACCCGGAGCCTGAGGTCTTTGACCCAGATCTCCCATCCGGAATTCCGGTCGCGGTGTAGGCGCTTGACTTGGGGGTAACTCTGGACGACGGTCAGGCTCTTGAGGAGTTTCCGGACCATCTCTTTCAGATTGCCAATCGGTATCAGATTGGGGTGGACGGCGGACATGAACACGATGTGGCCGTCTCCCTGGAGGTCTATTGAAACGGACGGGTTCTACCACGAACGGTGCAGTCCACGGACGAACGGGAGTTTCGTCTAGAGTTGGGCTTCGACTTCTCGGTCGGGCTGCTCGCGATGTCGGATGGTACGTGAAAGGTACCAATGGCGGTGGGGGCTGTACTGCTGTGGGCTGGAAAACAGGAGGCGCCCCTAGAAGATCAGCAAGTTGGTCGTCAAGTGATGGCCCTGTGCGAACGGGAATAGGCATATGTATCTGCTGCCTGTTCCTTGCCAATTCCTCCCAGCGACGGCGGAGGCTGTCGAGATCTGAGGTTTCGTCGGAGCTGGTTGAGTACACTGATTCTTGGGGAGGTCTAGATTCCCGCTGAGGGGTCGGCGTTGGCAGAGTGGGTTGGGGAACTGGTCGATCAATCATCTGTTGCAAAAGGTCTTCGATATTGCGAACCCGCTGATTTAATTCTGTGTGGTCCTCCGGTCTGCGGTCTCGCATTTCATCCAACATATGGTTTGTCGAGACTTGGCCGTCCCACAAAGCGCCGGTTTGATTCCTAAGTTCGTCTAACAAATCCCTGAGATGACGGAGGGGGTCACTTGGCAGAGCTGGCCGTGCGGTTGTGGTTGTGGTTGTAGACGACGTAGGTGTGGGAGACGATGAATCTGGGGGACGCGTAGGCGAGGAGGACTCAGGACGCGTAGGCGAGGACTCAGACGTCTCCGACAAGTACGTTCCCGCAGAAGTAGGAGACGATGAGGTGTTGTCTCCTCCTACTTCTTCTTCTTCTTCTTCCACTTCCTCTTCTTCTTCTTCTCTTTCTTCCTCTTCTCTTTCTTCCTCCTCTTCTTCTGGGGTGACCGATGACCACTGAGGAGATGCAGGCATGGGGTAAGACTCTGAACCCAGCAAACTAAAGTCATCAGAATGGTGGGAAGACAAGAAAGACTGGCTATCTGCAAAGGAACTGGTAGGAGAAGGGATGCGATCGAATGGGGGAGGTGTCAAAGGAATAGGAATCAGATGAGGTGCAGTCCTTGGCATATCGCGCGGGCCCCCGAGACCAGACATGATGCTGCTTCCACCAACAGACACATCCTTCATAGGTACCGGTGGTGCAGCATCCACTAAAACAATGTCACGAGGACCCTGGGGTTGAGCACTTGTTGGGATTTGAGGTACCCGCGGCGCGCGGGGAATCGAACCTGTTCGACGAAGATAAGGTGTCTGAGGAGTTTGAGGCCCGGCAACAGGCTGTTCCTCCGTTGCAGGCTCTTGGTGACGCAGGAAATCCGAGAGATCGTAAAGCTCGTCTCTAATCCTCCTAACATTGTCCGCCAGGTCCCTGTTCTCATCGCTCCTGTTCTGGTCCAAGCTATCGATATGCTGCAGGATCAAATTGATATCATGGTTCAAAGCATCACTGTGTTCAGAAGATGGCACCGTCTCCAGGTTGGAGTGCAAAGAAGGAAGATTCGTCTGCGGGGTACTGATACTGACGCTCATAGACACCTCGGGCGCTGACACCAGTGAAATATCACTAGGTGGCGAAAGCTATTAAAGAGGGTCAGATCAAGAGCATTTTGAAAAGTGAGAAAATAAAGCATACCGGCAAAGGCACAGGCGTGCGCGCAACAGGTGTCGAAAGCAGCGAAGGCTGGGTGGAGACATCTTTGAGAGTCACGGGTCGGGGTGTCCTTGCGATCTGCGAGGATTGCGAAGAAGACCACAGCGATGACAACTCAGACTTGCTGCTCGATGACGATGTGGGAGAGATAGGTATGCTCTCTTCGCTTTCAGGAAAGCTCGACTCCGTCATACGGACACTAGAGTCAGAAATTGGGATGCTAGATTCCGTGCCTTGCAAACTAGTCTCGGTGTCAGCCCGAGGTCCATCAGTGTACGGACGACTCTCAGCGATTGAGCGCCCTGTCTGATCATATGACAACCCCCGCGGCGGTGGAAGGGGGCGGCCTGGCTCGTCGTAGTACTCCCGCGGCGGCGGCAGGGGGCGGCCTGACTGATCGTACGACTCCCGCGGTGGCGGCAAGGAGGGGCCTGACTGGTCATACGACTCCCGCCTTGGCGGCAAGGACCGGCCTGACTGGTCGTACGATTCTCGCGGTGGCGGCAAGACGCGGCCTGGCTGTACATACGGCTCCTGCGGTGGCGGCAAGGTGCGGCCTGGCTGGACATACGGCTCTTGCGGTGGCGGCAAGGTGCGGCCTGGCTGGACATACGGCTCCTGCGGTGGCGGCAAGCGGCCTGGCTGGACATACGGCTCCCGCGGTGGCGGCAAGGTGCGGCCTGGCTGGACATACGGCTCCCGCGGTGGCGGCAGGGGGCGGACTGGCTCATCGTAGTACTCCCGCGACGGCGGAAGGGGACTTGCGGGCTCGGCATAGGAGTGTCTCGATGTTGGTAAAGAAGGGCGCACAGTGTCGACGACAGACCGGGTAGCGTCGGTAAAGGGGCGGCTGGTCTCTGTGATGGGCCTGCTGGCGTCTGTGAGGGGAGGAAGTCTTGAGCGAGTAGATGCTGGTGAAACGGTCGGCCTCATGAATGACGTGTCGAAAGAAGAAGTATCCTCCCCATCTCCCAAGTGCAAAGAGCGAACAGAAGGCGACGGAAGGAAGAGAGACGAGTCGTATGAGTGATCGGTCTCCGCCGCCCACAGGGATTCGCGCAGCGAGCGGGCGGAAGATGCAGATGGCGACCGCTGGATAGTCAAAGACGACTCGGTGACACTCGATGGGGTAGGAGTGAGCTCCCGCGAGCGACTAACAGAGGGAATGTCCAACAGCTCGCTCTCGCTCGAAGGCCAGAGGGAAGGCGTGCGCATAGACTCTGATTTCGTACTCTGGGGAACAGCACTCGACAACCGATCGCTGGAAAGACGCTCGCTCCGGACATCATCCCTCGTACTCTGGGGAACAGCACTTGACAACCGATCGCTGGAGAGACGCTCGCTCCGGACATCATCTCTCGATGAAGTCAGCTCGCTGGAGAGCTGCTCACTCCAAACGGACGGGCTGAAAGCGGATGGCGGCAAAGGCACTCTTGCGGGATCCGATTCCTCCAGCGACTCCTCCTCGCTGAGCGAGCTGGACGAGCTGCCCTCTGGAATGGCTGGGATAATCGACGGTGCGGTGATGCTGCTGGCATCCGAGACGAGGATACCCTCCTCATATCGGATGCTCTCTTCGTCCCGGATGCTCTCCTCGTCCCGGATGCTCTCCTCGTATCGGATACTCTCCTCGTCCCGAATGCTCTCCTCTTCCCGGATACTCTCCTCGTCCGGGATGCTCTTGCACAACACCGCCGTGACAAACTCTGTATCAACATCCGACTTGCAAAGCGTCGCAGTGACGAACTCCGTATCAACCTCTGACCTGCACAGCGCCGCAGTGACAAACTCTGTATCAACATCCGACTTGCACGGCTCGGCAGTGACCCAGTCCGTCGCCGCTTCAGACTTGCCCCCCTCCGCGGTGACAAAGTCGTATTCGGACGGGATATTCGGCAACGAGTGATACGACGTCGCCGAGGGCGATGGTCCAGCGGTGGCGTAGTCTTCGTCCAAGCTGCCCGCGGAAGCGGTTTTGTACGCATCGCTGCGCGCCTCCTCAACAGTCGACCTACCCGAAGAAAACGACGAAGGCGGGAATGGTGTGTGCCCCCCGCTCCGCGAATAGCTCTGCGTCGTGCTGGTCGGATAACTGCTCCTTACCGTACTCAACGTCCACTGCTCGTCCGTTGGAGATCTCGAATCCGTATAGCTGTTGCTGCCCCTGTTCCCATTCCCATTCTCCTTGTCCGATTCCTCGACCGAAGACGCCCACGACCGTGGCGCCGCCGGACTCCTCCTTACCTCCCTTCTGCGCGCGAGGGAGCTGCCCGATGACGGCGTGCTGCTGCTGGTGTACGAGTCGTGCGAGTCTCCGAGATACGACGCGGAGTCGCTGCGCCTGTACGACATCGTCGACGGCGCGATCTGCGTGGCGGAGCCAGACGTGAACGTATCGTCCGCACCAGTCGTGGGCGTCCGGCCGGTCGTCGTGGTGCCAGTGTAGCCACTCCCCGTGCCTGTGAGCGTGTACGAGGGCGCAGTCCTGCTCGCCGTGCCAGTACCAGTGAACGAGCTCCTGCTCCCGGTCGAGAAAAATGCATCATCGCTCTCGCTCGATCCCGAATCCCGCGCCGTGCCGCCACTCATCACCCTCCTCCCCGGCGGCGGACTCACCATCACCTCCCTCCCGAGCCTTGTTCCGCTTGACATCGTCACCGGTCCACCCTCGCCGAGCACTGGCCCAAAGGTTCCACCGCCGATGTCCATACCCACCATGCCGAGCATGCCACCGAGGGCCCCGAGCCCGAGCGCGCGCGCGCGGCTCATGGCACCGGCGAACTCCTCGTCGAGGTCTGTGAGACTCGTCGTGCGTCTGAGCGACGACGACCGGCTGGGGCCAATCACGCGCGGGTCCGAGAGCCCACTGTCGTCCGCCGCGCGCCTCTGCGTGGAAGAAGAGCGCGTGAGGCTGTTGGAGTAGTTGAGACTGTTGGAGAGGCCGTTGGAGAGGCTATTGGAGAGGTTCGTGAAGGTGTTCGTGAAGGTGTTGGTAGCAGTAATCGTGCCCGTGCCCGTGTTCGTATCCGTGCGACTGGTGCCCGTGCGACTTGTGCCCGTACGGCTTGTGCCCGTGCGGCTCGTGTCAGTATAGGTGTTGGTGTTCGTGAGGTAGGTCGCGGCCGTCGACGGCGCGCGCGTGCGCGAGCTGTAGCTGTAGTCCGATATCGACTCCAGATCAGACATGTCGGGCGGGACGAACGTCGTGGTCCTGCTCCCGCTCCCGCTGTCGCCCCCGCTTCCACTCCCGCCGCGCGAGTCGTAGCTCGTGATCGACCGCATCGTCCTAATCGACCCAGTCGGCGAGCGCGTGATGCTCGGGTCGGGGATGGTCACTGAGCGATCGAGCGCTTCCCTACCAGCGCACACAACGCATCAGCATGTATGCACCAGTCATCGAACAGAAGCAGACAAGGAAAGAAACGCACCAGATCGCACTAACCCATCTCACCCGCTCCCTCGCGCTCTCCGCGGCCAATCTTTCCACACCATCTCCGTATAACAGCTGGAAGGGACAAAGCACCTCCATCAAATCCACTTCCCCACCTTCTCCTTGCGTCCTCCCTTCTCGCGCCTGTGTGATTGCGGCGATGGTGCCGACGTCTTCGCTGGCCCCTGCATTTCCCGGGCTCGGTGTACTCCGCACCTCTGTGCAGTTCAGTAGATCAAGTGTCACTACGCCCCTTCCCCCTCCCGGCGCTATCCAGGAAAGGAGGAGCATGTGCGGGTACAGAACGGCTTGCGTGCGCTGCCATCTGTAGGGCGGCGGAGAGTGCACGTTGAGGTACCAGAGGAGGCCGATGCGTAGAGGCTGTCATTGCGATCGTTAGCATTCAGTATCGCGGTATGTCGGAATTTTGATCAAGAGATAGATCGAGGAGAACAGAGAACAGTCAAAGGTAAAAGGGATGAGAACAGGGGTCAAGCCCGCAAAAGGAAACCCACAACACCGAAAGAAGAAAGAACAAGACATCAAGAACACGAACCTCGCGATCCTCCCTGACATATGCGCCAATCTCGGCAGCGTCAAACGGCGGCACTGCACCCGCGGTCGTCCCGCTCACTTCGCTTCCTTCCCTATCTTCTCTTGCTGGCCTGTCTGCAATACTTCTCCTCAGATCACCACGGTCTCCGCTGCCAGCAGGCCCACTATCCCGCCGGCTGTCCCGCCGAAGGCTGACTCGCTCGCTGCGCCTCCGCATCCCAAACACCCCGTTGTTGTTGGCGGCATCCCCCGCCCCTCCCTGGCCGGGCGACCTAGTGGGCGTCTTGTCCCTCCCAGAAATCGGCGTCCGCTCCTTCCACGCCGCGACGATGTTCCGCACACTCGTCAGCGGCGAGCGCGGTGATGTCTGTGCATGCGGCGGCGGGCGGCGCAAGGAGCCCGTGCGCGTCGGCGAGACTGTCCCGCTGCTCTGCGTGAAGGTGGGGTAGCTGCTCTGCGTCTGCGTCTGCGACTGGGCGGTCGAGGTGAATGTGCTGGGCTGGGTGGGCGTGAGCGAGCCCGAGCCCGTCGCGGTGCCGCTCTGCGTATTCGTGTAGGTGTTGCTGTAAGAATTGGTCACGCTCGGGGTGATCCCGGTGTCCGTGCCCGTGCGGGTATCCCTCGAATACCCCGCCGTCGACGAGAACGCGCTCTTGGTTGGTGAGCTGGGCCTCGAGCTCGGCGCCTTCGTTGGGCTCCCCGGCCTCGATCGTGGTCCACCAGGCCTAGCGCCCACTACCTCTTTATCTTTCGTCTCAAAGAACGCAATCAAGCTCCCAGCGCGCCTCGGCTGGCCTGGGTCGGTGGAGCCCCGCACATGCGGCGACACGGCCAAAGCAGCGCTCGCGCGGTTGGAGGAAAGCCCACTGTTGCGGTTGGGATTGGGGAACGAGGTGGGCCGGGAGGTGGTGCCCTCGGTGCGCTCCGTTATCGCGCTCAGTCTCCAGTCCCTCTCCAGCGTACTGGGGTTGGTGTAGGTGTTGCTCGCGGTATTGGAGCTGGTGGAGTATGTGTTGGTGTTGGTGTTGGAGAAGGTATTGGAGGAGGGGTTGGTGGTTGCCTCGAGGTGCGATAGCGCCGAGGTCGTGTACGCAGGCGAGGAGCCGTACCCGCTCCCGCTCCCGCTCCTGTTGTAATTCGTGTTCAAATTCGTGTTGGTGTCGAAGTTGGTATTGGTGGTGATGGCCGAGCGCGAGTCGGAGTCGGAGTACGCGCGCGAGTGGCCCTGCGTGTATCTGTCGCTGTAGGTGTTGGTATTCGTGTTGGTGTAGGAATTCGAATGGGTATTGGTGTACGAATTAGAGTTGGTATTGGTATTGGAGTTATCGCGCGACCATTGGCTCAGCGCGTCCTCTGTGTCGTTGAGCTCGTCGTCCAGATCCCTGAGTGCAGCATCGACCTCTGCACTGTCTTCCATCGAGTTGTCATGCTCGTCGTAGTACGAGTTGCGCTCGCGTGCAGACGGGGAAGGAGACACGGTGATCCTGCGCATCTGCCGCGCCGAGTTGCTCGTGTCCGACGAAGACATGTCTATATAGCCCAACTTGCTCAGCACCACACTCTTTGCACAAAGGCATGGAGACAAAGGCTCACCTGATCCCGAGCTCCTAGAGTACGGGCTCTGTGTTGAAAGTGTTGAAGTGCCGAATAGCGGCTCGCGTCTGCCGTTGTTCGCCATAATGTTTGGCCAGTCGCCGTTAATCTGTGCTGAGTGAGTGAGGCAGTCAGTAGCACATTGATCGCGGGAAACGGCAGGCGCGAGGCGCAAAGTTGGTTGATCTTTGGATTAGGGCAGGCAAAAGGGTGTGCGCCTGGTGTACGTGATCGCGCCACACTCGACTCAATTGTCAATGATCAACGAACTTATCCTGTACATGCAAACATGAAGCTGCAGCATATTGACTTCCACATACCAGCTCATAACACCGGGACCTCGCTGCAGCTGAAGCCTGCAAGCTGTTCCAACTGACAATATTAAATAATGCAATTGATCCGTTATTGTGGGCGTTATAGTAGGGACGCTCAATTCTAAGCGTTCACGTTCACGTTCACGTTCACGTTCAAGATGAGTGCCGTAACCATCTTATCTGCGACACATTTGGTAGCTGCGACGCTGTTGCCGTCCGGCGTTGACAGGAATTTTCAAAGTCCGCCGTTTAAGTTTGCCCGTCTGAGCCCCTTAGGGGCATTGGTTCTCGCAGCGAGAAGTACATGGACAGACTCATAATGATCATACCTTTCATATGAGACAAGAATTCAAGAGATTGAAGCAGAATTGAGGTCACAGTAGCACATGCAAAACTGTATCAGTGACTGGTGGTGTGTCACTGGCCGGTGAATAACTGGCCCGGGATCGAAGGTGACAGGCTTGACCAGGCCTGACCGCCATCATGCTTTGATTTCGACGCTTAAATGACGATGCGGGCTGGACGTGACTGTCAACCACTGTACTCAATTTGTCGCAAACAGCGCCACAGCTACCAAATGCGTCGCAGAATTGATGGTTACGGCCTCGTTTTGAACGTGAACGTGAACGCTTAGAATTGAGCGTCCCTAGTGTGCAATAAATCAGCCGCTTTTACACATGTCGCACCTGTCTAAACACACTTGTCAAAAACCTAAGTAGTGAATCACACATGTTGCCAATTAATAAGTCACACATGGATTCTTGCAAAAACACACAGGTCAGAAATTCCGGCAAAACACTCACACATGCTGTTTCGTCGCTCAAGACCTCGGACCGGACCGCATTCTGGAGCAACATGCTCTACGCACTCTCGCGCGTAACGAGCTTCTTCGTCATCGCGCTCTCGTTCTGGTACAGCTCGTGCTTCATCTCCAACCTCAAATTCTCGACCTGCGGCTTCTTTGTCGGGCTCATGAGCAAGAACTTCGGCGCCACCCAGGCCGGCAATGTCTTCTCGTTTGTGCCCGACATCTCGTCCGGCGGCAGGGCGCGGGCTCGGATATATTCAGGCTGCTAGGCTCGGCGCCCGAGACCGACGCGGAGCCGGGCGAGGGCAAGCCTGAATCACCTTCACTGGCAAGATATATGTGCGTGGACATCTTTTTACTTGGCGGTTCTGTCCGTGTGTGTAAAAATGCAGAATGGCCATGTGTAAAAAAGTGTGTCAAAGGCGATGTGTAAATTTAGCAGTCGAAAGGTCATGTGTGTTGGGGGGGGAAGCATGTGTAAAATTTCCTGAATGATGTGTGTTTGAAGGAAATCGAACATGTGTGTCTGAAAGGTCAAATTTGAGCTAACATGTGTGATTTCAAGTTAAATTTAACGATCATGTGTAGAAATCACTCCAAAACCAGCCTCATGTGTGTTTTGGACCGATTTTCATTGCATGTGTAGTTATTTGATTTATTGCACACTATGTGTGCCATACAATAGCACGACAATCAAACGACAATCGCCGCGACAGTCAATTTTCGGGGCGAGCTTATCCCCCTGCGCCATCCTCGTTACATATAGTCGGTCTCAATGAACTGGGTGCCGATTGTAGTCCGAGTCAAAATTAAAATTGATTAAGCGACTCTGTTGACTCATATCGCAAGATCTACCATCCCCGTATCCCACCGGCACCTTGGGCCCGTTTGACCATACTCTGATACATGCACTGCTGTCACAATGCTTCATCCTCGTTTTACTGCTGCATCTGCGCAATCGCCGGCCGGACAACGGACTGCAACTGGTACTGCCAATACAAGCGAATTGTCACAATTCCTTTCATTCAGATTCTTGCCCTAGCTCGGAACGGCTGTCAAATTTTTATAGGTGCGGGTATATCTCTTGAGGGTCAGAGGATATCCCCATTATCATGCACACACCGGCATGCTGGACGGGGTCGATCATCTGGTGCCCAAACAGTCACAATGACGACTCTGGAACTGCCTCGTGTGCTTCAAGCCTCGACAAATGTGCGATGTAGCCAAGAGGACATTAGCCTGTAGGGAGGGAAATGGCTGCCACACTAGGCAAGGCGTGCTCACGTTGATCCGCATGCATCGTAAAGGCGCTATAGCATATCCAGCAACCAAGCGGCAATCTGCACCAAGATGCAGCCAAGATACACCAACCCTAACCACAGCGTAAGTCTCCAAGGCAAACTCGTCAGCCCGGAGAAGGAGGCAACGGTGGTACACCGTTTCCTGAAGAACTTTAACAAGAACACCCAGCATGTGAAGCGTGAGGTGGAAGTCATCACCGCGAGAGCAATATCCGTGCTCAGGACGCCTTTTCATGCCTTTGGCGCCTCCTTTCTGAAACAAATCCTTCACCACGTACCACTGGGCCGGCATACGAGCGTTCTTACCACGGCGACTGCGTGAGGGTAATGCTTTATATGTAGTGATTCAAGGCCCACTCCTCATCCTCCTCCTCCCTATCATCCCATTCTCTTCCTCTCGCTATCCATATTTGGCTATCGTCGGAAACCGGGACCAAGTCTACGTACCACCTGGGATACAATTACATACACCAAAGATCGTCAGCGTCCGGAACGCAGTCCCTTCCTTTCCTACACCATCTAGTCTCCCTTGGCAAACGCCAGACAGTGAGCGACCAAACAATTCAAGAATTGCGGGACCGCTTCGTTTTTTTCCTCGCAAGTAATGTCATCACTGTCGTTCAAAATAAATGGTACACGTGTACCAGTCCCTTTCAATCGCGGGGACATCCATCCTAACATCGCAAAGGCATCAAATGTGATCAGCTCCCACTTAAGAGGTTCAGGCGATCGGGGTCATTCTATGCCAAGTTGCTTTTAGACGGGCGCGAAATATACAGGACTGTACGAGTGAAGGGACGTGCATCTATTTCCTGGATTGGCACATTTCTTATGTGAGCCTCAACCTAACTTCCGAACGCGACTGTGCTGAATGACGGGTGTAACAGACAGGAATTCGGGTCATCCTCGCTGGAAATTCAGGTGTACGCGCATAACACTATCTGGCGGGACAAGCAGATTGGCTGCTTAAAGGACAGTGTCGACAATTTGTACAACGAGAGCTCGTCAGGTATCTGCCACTATTTCTAGGATTATTGTTGCCAGCTATGTACTTACTGCTAGCCTGGGGTCAGAGAGCGTCGAGCGAGCGCTACAAAGTTTGGACGCGCCTGAAACGCCTACCAAAATCGCTTTCTCAATCGCTCAAACCCCTTCCGATCACCATGTAGATCATGTTGAAATGGAGGAAGCTCTATCCCAGGCGCAGCAAGGAATCGGAAACGTCAAGTCGCTTCCACGGCCCATTGGCGACATTGGGAGTGTAGTCGATGCTCTTCCTGTTGTCACAGCTGCCGTCAAATCATTTGCCGACACTTGGAGCTCGCTGTTGGACAAATTGGAAATATTCACCCAGATAACGGATCAGTTAGCAGAAGTGAGATCCCGAATCAGACACTAACAGCATTATTAATTTTCAATTTGAAATAGATTCACCCATACGTCAAAACAGCGTGTTTTATACTTTCAGGGGTACCCAAGGTACGAATTTTATTCTGAATTGAGGAACTAGCTCATAGAACAAATACAGATTATTATCGCTCAACGATCCCGCGATGCCTCACTGTGCAGTTTGATGGAGACCATCGAGGACATACACTCTTTTGTGTTGGAGGCTGAGCCCCTCAAGATCGTTGATTCGCATCAAAAAACCCTAGAAGACATGAGCCGCCTGACGGTAGAGTGTGCCTATCTCATTCGGGACTACACTGTCAACAGGAACTTTTGTACGTCACAATCACGCATACTTTCGAGACCCTCTAATGAATTTCTGCACAGGGAAGCGAATTGCGACTCTCACTCTGGCTGGCGTGGAAGCAAAAATGCAACAATATGACACCACGTTCAAAGAGCTGAAAGCAGCCTTTCAGGGACGCGCCATCGCTCGTATCGAGATCGCCGTGTTTCGATCTTTGGCACAGGTTGAAGATACAGGTATTTAATTGCTAATACTATGTCACAAAGCGCAAGGAAGACTAATATTTTCGTAGCTAAAAACATTGTCCTCCATGACATGCCTTACGCAAAGGGAGCTGGATATGACTCGGACAAGGTCTGTCTACCAGATACCCGAACATTCGCTTTGAATGAAATCGACCAATGGATCAATCTGCCGGATGGCGACGACGCTCCTCGATTGCGGGTTATGACTGGTGTTGCAAGCTGCGGAAAGTCTACTATCGCGCATACTGTGGCACGACATTACGCCACGATGGAGAGGCTCGGATCGGCTGTTTTCTTTGAACGGGCTGATCAATCTCAGCGTAACAGTGGAAATCTTCTGAGCACGGTGGCCCGTGACATTGCCAACCTCGATGCAGATTGGAGGCAGGCGCTCTACGATATTGTCAAAGACAACGATGCCTTGCGTCACACACAGTCGATATCCCGCCAAATGGAAAGTTTCATCCTTGAACCAGCCAAAGCGCTCAAAACCATCGGTCCTATCGTCATTGTCATTGACGCACTGGACGAGAGCGGAGATGTATCAGCTCGAAGCGGTTTGCTTCGGTCTTTAGCCGCGAACGTGTCCGCGCTTCCGCGTAACTTTCGTATTCTGATTACTGCTCGCGCCGAACGCGACATCCTGGAAGCCTTTCTCGACATACAGTCTGTGACTGTCGCCGAACTCGAAGCTCTCACCGTTAGCGAGTCTGCCGTCATACTGCAGACAAAGAAGCATAAATACCCTGCAGATCGCCGGCGCACATACCCCATCCGAATGGAAGGTGCCATGTACAGGATGGAAGCGGGGTATGCACATGGCATCTCTGCCGGGGCCGAGTTCGCCATATACGCGGATGAGAGCGCGGTCCTAACGTCGAGTGCATTGGGCATTCTGGCAGTAGACCGTGTCGACATTTTCCAGACAACCATGAAAATCACTTCCTGCAGCGACTCATTCGCAGCCAGCAATTCCGCAGTCGCATTGCAAACGAAAGCGGGAGATAGAGGCGACTTTTCAATGCACGTGGAGGTGGATGACAAATTCATGTCTATCTTCGAAGCCCTCTTGACGGAGATGCAGGGAAACGGACCGGGAAGAGCAAAGATCACACTAGTCGAGAAGGAACAGGCGAAGTTGGAAGTTGTAATGCAAGGGGGCCTGCTTTACTTCGACATCCTCGACAAGCGCGTCGCGGCATTTTACGACGGGATCATGCGCATTCCATTTCCAGTCGATCCTGAGCCTCATGCCATCCGCCCGGTCCTGCGCTCTATTGCCCACTATTATTGGCATCTGGATCGCGAATCTGAGTATGACAGCTATTTTCGGAGCCACATTAGCGTGGAATTCTTCGAACTGCAGGAATCTTCCACAGAGCTAGATGACGCGGGTTATTTCGTCTTGGAACCAGGTCCGCGCCAGCTCTGCAACATCAATGTCATCGATTTCACCGTCAACCCGAATGCTGAATACGGAATGAAAATCACCAACAGCACGCCCTGGGATTTATATCCAGGGGTCTTTTATTTTGAGACGGGAGATCTGAGCATTGGTGAGCGACGACCTGTTTGGCTTGGGATCTGGGTCATTGGGACTTATTTGTATTTTTATTTCAGTGCCTTACTATCTGATATCGAACAGTGGCGAGTCTGCAGTGGACTCGCCCCTCAAGAGGAATGGAGGCACGTTGACCATCGGGTACGGGTCAACTGGCACATCGCCCCGTGCCTATGCATTCAGGGATGGACAAGAATCAGACGTGGACATCGGCTTCTTGAAAATCTTTCTCGCTACCAAATACGTCGACCTCTCGGACATACCGCAAACCACCCCATTCAATAGCGGAAGGGCTGATTTTACTAAGAAGAAAAGGAACATAGAGAGATGGGGAAGTACTCTTATTCCTCTTGTTCAGCGCAGACATTAGTATTTACTTTGAGACCGCCTGATCAATGTGTCGGCTCAGCAATAATACAAGAGATTATATGCCTCCAACAAACCACTAAGCATCTGCACATTCGTTGTACATAAATTCAGAAGCACGGAAAACCTCGCTTTGGAGCGCTTTGGGAGGAGGTGACAATATTCTTCACGTTTTGGTCAGGGTTTGATGTTCGATAAGGATCTATGAATGGAGCCCGTGTTGACAAAAGGAAATCTTCTCCATAGAATGTTTGCTCTGTGAATGCAAACTTTGAGGATTCCACGAGTCCAGTACTTAACTTGAAGTTGCTGTCGCAGTGGCTGCGAGGCGACGCGACCCGCAGTCCTTACTCAAAGCTTGCTATCTCGTGAGTCGATATCCTTAAGTCATGCACATGGGATAGGCATGGTCATCCGCGCATTTGCATCAGGAAGCACTGATTTGCTACATAGTGTGACGTAGCAACCTGTAGCCTCCTGTAGCGAGCATAGCACGTAGTAGGACATTCTAAAATTGGATTATGCTGCATGATAGTATCAAGTGTATCCCATTTCCCATCGACCCCGAACCTGATGCTATACGCCCGGTTCTGGGCGCTGCAGCCCACTATTACTGGCATTTAGATCGCAGCTCGAAGAAGGACGACTATTTCAAGAGCAGTATTGGCGTGGGATTCTATGAACTGCAGGAATCTTCCACAGAGGTGGACGCCGCGGGTTACTTCATCATAGAGCCGGGACCACAGCTTTGCGACGACAATGTTATCGATCTAACCGTCGACCCGAATGCTGAATACGGAATGAAAATAACCAACAACACCCCCTGGGATTTGTACCCAGGGATTTTTTGATTTGAGACGGGAGATCTCAGCATCGGTGAGCGGGGTAGCTTTGATTTGGCATCGTAGGGACTTATCATTTGGCCAGTACCTTACTATTTGATGTCGAACAGTGGCAAACCTTCAGTCGATTCGCCTTTAAAGAAGAATGGAGTAACACTCACTATCGGCTATGGTTACACTCAATGATGGGCAGGACGTGGATATCGGCTTCTTGAAGATGTTTTTCGCCACTGAGTACGTCGACTTCTCGCACATACCACAAACAACCCCGTTTTCGAATGGAAGAGGCGATACTGGGCCGAGAAAACGCAACCATGTTTGGGGCACTATTCTTATCCCTCTCGTTCAGAGGAGAAAAACATGATTGGACGTGTAAAAGCGTGTGCCTTCATGTCATGTAGAAGGTTTGGGCAGTTCGGGCACGTAGGAGCACGTAGAAAAGACAGAGCCAGGCGGTAGAAGCATGGTGGAAGCATGGCGAGCAATAGTGAGCCTGAAGCGATTCAAGCTCGGAGGAGCACGCAGAGAGACAGGCAGTGACGGACAGAGATCTTGTGTGGCCCTTGTCGTGTTTTGGGTGATTAGAAACAATTGTGTGGTGCTTTGCTAATCTTGCCTAGATAAGGATTTCAATGTGAGTAGGTTGAGACGTGAATTTGCGTAGCCTAAGCTGCGTAGTGAGCAATAGTAGTAGGTGGTGAGGTTCTCGCTCTATAGGCCACACAGTCGTTATCCACATAATTGATATCACACCAAAGTGGGCGGTAGAACACCTTCCATTAGCGACCATTCCTTCACCTCCCCGTCCCCTTCTAACTGCTTAGAGTCAGTCAGCACCTTCCAGCTAGCACCATCGCCCTGTGGAAGGATACTCCAGTTCGGGGACGGCGTCGCACGCACGTGAGAGAAGTCTTGTACTTCGCGGTACTTCCCCTCTCCAGTTGGTTCCTCTGGAGCAACAGGAATCAGCGGAAGTAAAGATGAGGGGGGGTAGGGGCCGAAGCGAATACGAGCGCAATTCTCGATGACGGGGAGGGACGGCACGCCGAGGTAGACGTCTATGGCGGTGGAGGCATGCATGCGGAACTGCGCGATGCATTAGCGTTGGTGCGTGCTGCTCATTGTTTGAGCGACCGTACCTGGTGACTGCCCACGACGACGACGCAGCGCTCCATATCGTGCAGAAGCGCGCTACCGCGGATGCGAGGAAGAAGAAGCACGGAGTTGCGAATATTGCGAATGTGCAGAGCGCCGAACTCCATCACCTTCCCCCCTAGCGCCAGTTTACGCGGCAGGAGATCGACTATGCAGCCATCAAGATCGGATATGGTGAGGTCCCGCGCAGCAGAGGGCTGGGAGGGATCTCCAGGGAGAGGAAGAGAGGCGATTGTGAGGTAGTGACGGGTGTGCGATGCGAGGGTAATGTGCGTCGTCGACGCCGCAGCAATCAATATTGGCGTCGGTAGCGGTTCCAAGACAGGTGCTGGCGTCGGTGGTGCAGAAGAAACAGTGCCGGGCGTCTTGGCCTTGCGTTTGAACGCGAATTTGGATTTGGGTGCCGTTGCCGCGCGTAGGGCCTCCAGCTTGCCTTCTAATGCCCGTAGTCCCTATAGCAGTTTAATATGACAAGATCCTTGTGTATGTAATCGATAGGGCTCACTAGCTCACATTGCCGCTGATCGTAGCTCGGTAACGACCCGCTCGCGTCCGTGAGGCTCTTCGTGAGCTTCGCGAGGTCTACTGTCACGCTTTGCAGCTCGCCATCGCTACCATTAGATTTGAGTGCGGTGAGGCGCCCTTCAAGGTCTGGTTCTGGGCGTAAGCGATAGAGAAAGTGTGAGTGGCAGAAGGGGGAGGACCTGAGCGCGATGCATGAAAAGAAACACAGAAGTCTTGAGCATAGGACCAAGTCGTCGAGCTCATCGCCGTTCAATCTACTGTGAGCACTTTGCACCAAAGCGGTGCAATCACCTTCTCCCTGACCACAACATACTCACTCAACGTTCTCGAAGGAAACCTTGAAGCGTCTCTAGCCTGGAAGAATGATGCTGATATAAATCGAGGAGAAATTATTGCTTTCTTCATAACCACGCCTGAGTCCCCGAATGACACTTGCAATCTCATATCATCACAGCCCAATCAAAGCCTCACAAACATATATGTACTTAGGTGGAAGATATGTTTACCATCTACTACGCTCTTAACTGATGACTATTTGGCGCACTTCTGTTATTCTGCAAACTCGGAACGACTTACGACTGGACGACCGGTCTTCCCGAAGTCACTAGTGCTTTGTAGGACTCATCACCTCCTGAACATTGGATGAGGAGATCAATCTGCGCGGGCGGCACTGTGTACTTGGTTCTAACTCATATTCTTGGGCGTGGTGTTCCGAATCAGAGGCTTCCCATCCGCTAAACTCTGCATCTGGTATTTGCAGGATGTCCTGTCCCATTCACGCTAGAAACTGTCTTGTGGATCAATGAAGTAAACACGCCCCATTTTTCTTTGCGCAGCTCCTTGGGTACAGCTCCGTTAAGGCCACATGGCTCCCGTCTCAGATACTTACCCTCATATCAACGCCGACAGCTTGCAACTCTAATGATGAAGTTTATCTCTGCTGTATCCCTGGAACCCTCTATTAGTATCCCGCCCAAATCAAATGCCTGTAGGACGTGCGCGTGGCCCACAGGCTGTCAACTCTTCCCTTAGAAAGCCATATGTGAGTCGCGCGAGCTGCCACATCTCCAATTCTGAATCCTTGCAACGAATTAACAGGCCGTGTCCGGCGGTGCTCATTGATGCCAATTCATATAAAACCACCCCGGAATGAAGCGGCATCATGCAGCCCTGTATACATGTTGACCACACGCACGAGCAAACTCATGTTGAAAGCCCCCAGCAGCGAGTGGAAACGTTCTAGTGCTCTCCTTGAGGGCGGGAACTTAAACCTTCCCTGCATCGATATTTCACAGCGTTTCCTAACAACATCTATAGGTACCATTGCGTCGAATAGGGAAGCAAACCCATTCAACTTTCGCTGCCAGTGTACATCCCAGTGGACTGCCCATTCATCAGATGCACAGAACCTCTGACCCCAGGAGTGCTGCATCCGCCTAACTCCCCTAACTCCCCGGCGCAGCGTACCGCTCTGCAGATCCTATCGCGGTCAATCTTGAATTCTAAACAGTAAAACCTATTCTCACATGCCAGGCTAAATTCCCTGCGCAACACACAGCCTATCAACGGTATTCTGTTCGGCGACTGGCTCGACATATCGAAGGACACAGCTTTCACCCACCAACACGCATTGTCCAGCGGAGAGAAGTTGCGAACCAAGGTCGCCCTAGAGATCGGCGCAGGCTGCGCAAACTCGGTTTCAGTCGAGATACAGCCCGAACGGATCAATTTCAAACGCGCTAGCACTGGCGCTTCTGGGGGTACCCCACACACGCGCCTAACACGTTCCTAATAATACACCCAGAGTAGAGTTACTATCATTATACAACATGTTTCCCATCGTGGCGGTGGCGGTGGCGGTAATCTCCGTGAACCTTCTTACAGCCAATCATCTGCCCGGCTAAAACCTCTGAGGTTCGCTTCGAGTCTCCACAGTGACGACCTTTCCGAGTCTCCGCCCGCTCCTTCGCCCATGCCGCCCCGCTCCTTGGTGGCTGAACCAGTACTTACTAGTTAGTCTGTATCGGCGAACGCTCGGAATAATTCCAAATTCCAGCGCGTACAACATTTTGCCTGCTCCAACGCAGCAGCCACCGAGGTCTAAAACGTTCTGGTGGCGACTACAGTGGCGTCGAGACCGGGCTTAACGCTCGCTACGTCCGTCAGCTGACAACCCCTTTGAAGTTCGAGTTTGAGAGAGTCTGAATGACTCACCGTGTGCATTTAAGCATGCAATGGGCCGCGTTAGGCTGCAAGATTGGATTGGGCCACGTTGGGTGCTGCGCACGGCTGCGAGGGGGTCGAGCGTCTTCCTCTTGAGTGTGTTCTTAGTTGTATTTCATGTCCGATCTGGATCCGTGATCTCCTGTCCTGTCCTTAATGTAACGAGAGTTGCGGAAACAAGATGATATTTGAGAATGCAAGTACATGAAATTATAAAGGCGCGTATAGTACGGTACTGGGATCGAATATTGAGCGGTAGATGTAGCGGTAAATAGATACAGGAGAACATGAATATCGTCCATTTCGAAAGCGAGCGCAATACAGGAAGAAAGGAAGACAGGAAGAAAGGAAGAAAAGTACAGGGAGCATGGTGGTAACAATGGAGGGGGGAATTGCTACATATTGGCAAGAAGGTCCGAGTGAGATGGGGCGGGATATACAGAGAACAATTGAACAAACCATGAACCCAGAGAAAAGGGGGCACGATCTCGCGGAACCGGAGGACAATGCAGTAACAAAGCAATTATGTAGGTGACGACTGAGCATGTGGTTATGTGGTTATGTGGTTCCCATACATGTGCGTATCTGAGTCAGGCAGACAGCGTGAGCGTGAGACGGGTTGGATACATGAGTGGTGCAACAAACTGACAGTAACACATATGGAGCGGGCGCATCTGAGATTCGACGCGACGCGCGGCAGGCTGCCGAAGGTCCGCGGGATGACTCATTCAATTGGGACTGGTAATGGCAGTCTCATGTGAATTGGCGTTGACGGCCATGGGCACCGCTGCGGAGTTGCTGGAATTGCTCTCCTGGCTCGCGCGGCGCTTGCTATTAGGAGCGGTCTGGGCCTGGGACCCCTCGACTGGGGCTCGCGAGCGGTGGACAGCAGCCGCGCGGGGCCAGGTGATAACCAGCATGCCGTCTTTCAGCATAAAGGATAAGGTGCTAGCCTGTGAGGCAAGGATAACAGCTGTTAGTACTGACTCATTGATTGCGGACAAAGCGGGCTCACAAGTGTACCAGGCGCCAAATCGATTGCCCTCCTGTACTTTCCGTACTTGAGCTCCTGCACTGGATATTGTGCAGCAGCCACTGTAGGGTCCATGTCGGTCGGGATAGGCGACTTGCGCTGGCCCGAGACGATGAGTTTGTCACCCTCACGATCGATGACAAGGTCGTTCTTCTCAAGGCCGGGGAGCTCAAGGGTGGCGGATATGCGTGTGGATGAGGGGTCGTCGTGGACTAGCATTCTAAGGGTGGAAGTGGATCAGCGGTAGTTCAACAAGTTAGGAATGAGAAGTACGCGCCTGGGCTGCCAAACCTGTGGCTGGTCTGATCGCGTCTGAGTATGTGGCGCGCGCGAACGCCCGTCTCGACGGAGCATACACTCCTGCACGTATCGTGCGGCGAGCACACGATCCAAGCGCCGATAGTATTCCTGCTGGCGAGCATTGTGCATCGGTTGCGTGGACTTGGACTGTGATGCCTCCTTGTGATTAATGCTGCTCTTGTCGGATACGGCTTTCAAGTTGGCTCTATGGGCTGTCATAAAAGTGCTGGGGAGGTAGGGAAGGTCGGGAAGGTATGGAAGGAGGTGTCAGAGCGCAAGAGATTTGAAGAGACTGTGACTATGCAAACTCCGAGAGGCTTCTGCTTTATATACTGCGCACATCGGCAAGCTCCGGCGAGAGTAGCTCGAAATGAGTCCTTGGAAAGCTGGACCGAGTCAGCTATCATTCCCGACTGGGATGACAAGACCAATGTCTTCTAAGCGCTTCCAAATCGACCGATCGACGATCATAAGCTCCGTGACGGAGCGGATGTGGAGGCGGTGCATTAATGCTGTGGCCGCCCTGACACCGCCACCGATCGGGCGGTCCCGGCCGACCCCGGCCTGAAAATCGACTCCAGTGACGAGCTGTGACGAGCCGTCCGTGTCATCGGGGATTCTTCACAGTTCGCCAGGAATCGCGAAAACACCTGAGCCCGGCCGCAGGTGGAGCATTCAGGAAAAAGAGGGCGCATCGTGCATTCCGTCGGGGCATCTGGGCAGGATCTGCGGAGGAGGGACGGACTCTCCGTCGAGTCATGGACGTTTCAAGCAAGCTGCTGTGCACTGCCATCGTGTCTGCACGAGATCCAAATCTTACCAATCACAATATTACAAAGTAATTCAGAAGGTATCACTACAACGCGAGTATGACTCGATATGCAACTTCCTGTCCACGCGTGCGCGTACAGATGAGCAATCTCTTCGGGGCGCGAAGTGGGATCGGACAATTGGGTAATCAGTGTCACGCCGAGGCCGCGAAACGGGACCGCCGTCGGAACGCGCTTGCGTAGATTCATCTTGCACATTCTCCGACACTCGAGCGAGACTCGGGTTCGGGCTCGGGGGCTTGAGACGCCTACTTACTTGGAACAAGGGGGGGCCTGTAACTCAAAAGTTATTACGAGATCACATGTTTCCGAGGTCGGTTCCTTGAAGCTGTGCCACGAGCCGAGGTGTTTGCGCAATGTTTGCGAATGGGTCATCGTGCTCCCTTCAATTCACTCGGCTAGCAATGGGCATACGATAAGCCTGCTCAGCGCTCATCCCAGGGTTTCAGGCCAGGAACATAGATGAACTACAGGCAAATCGTCATTCCGACTGCATTGATCCATGGATGGCATCCGGCATTAAGAACTTGCTGCGCATCCCGACTGCGCAGTTCGCTTAGACCTTGGCTGTTCATGCAAAGAAAATGCTAATGTTGGCTCTAACAGGCTTCATGATCTACCAATACGATTCACCGACACCGGTGATATTGCAGGGGTTACTTTTTCTTTTATTTTCTTTCGGTTTTTTGGTTGTGGGGTCCGGGCCGGTTGGGGCTTCCCGTTCGTTTTCTCGTTGCTTTTTTTTGGGGCGTTGGCGGCGTCTGGGATTGGGTTGGGGTCGATTGCCGGGGCAGGGTTGCCCTTTTGCCTTTTGTTCTTTTCGGGGGGTTTACCGGCGGTTACGGGTTGGTTGGGGGGCGGGGACTTGGGTTGGGGTTGCTTGGGGAATGTCATTACCAATGTACTCTACATTCTGGCATATGCTACACGTTACATGTTGTCCTTGCGGGCTTGGGCTCGCTGTGGCTCGTGCTTTGCCCGTGAGTTGTTCGGGATTTCGGGTTTCTGGTTAGTTTTGCGTGTTGTCGCGTGTCGCTTTTTGTTGCGTGGGGCTTGCCGAGTTGATTCCTTCATTTTGCTTTGCGGTCTGGTGACGTTTCTTTTTTTTGCAGGCGTCCGGCCTATGTTGTAACTTTCCTTGTTGTCGCATTTAGTTGGGTCTTGTTTGGCCCATTTTTCTTCGTGCGTTTAGTCTTTCCTTCATTGCCGCGATGTGGCTCTGGTGCGGTGTCGTGTCTTGTGACAGGCGTTACCCCCGTTAGGTTTTTTCGGTGGGGCCGGTTGGGGGGTTGCCCGTTTTGGGGGGTTGGGGGGGTTGCCTTTGGTTTGTCGTTTTGGCCGGGGCCTTTTGGTGGGGCGGGGCCCAGGTTGGTTCACGGGCGTTTGGGTTTGCCGGCCCGGCTTCAACGCTTGAAGGGCAGCTTTAGGTTTTGGGTTTCCCCGGTTTTGGCTGGTGGAGTTGCTGATTTTGTTGAAGGCTTGGGTTATTAAGGTTATTTCTTTGTTGGCCCGTTTGGAGTTTGCCAGGCTTTTTTGGCCTTCCGGCAGTTTGTTTCTTTTTTTTGGGGGGGCGGCGGGGCCCGGAGGTTTTGGGTTTCGGGTTGCAGGCTTAGTTTTGGGTTTTGGCTTGGCCTTGTTTTCCATTCCGTTGGGGAGGCTTTGTTCCCAGGTTTCCAGGTTGGTTGGGGGGGTTTTGGGTTCAAACTTTCTTGGGGGGGAAACCCGGGTTTCTTTTTTTCTTTTGGCAGGGCTTCGGGAGCCGGGCTTTTCGCTGTGCTATTCTGTGTCTAGTCTCGATCTTGTGTGGTGTGCTTTTTCTGTGTAGGTGTGCGGGGACTGTGTTCTGTGACAGTGTTATCCCCCTAGTAAACTTCATTCGTCGAGATGGAGAAATGTCACGTATAGGAGGATGCGGAGGTTGTCATTGCATGCAACGTATAGACGGAGGCATCTCGGGGCGCTGGGCCACGGGATGAGTCGACGGCCGTTGGGCTGTCCAGCCCAGTGCCAAAGCATGAAAGGCAGATGTAGAGTCGGCGCTCTCGCCCGCCGAAACGGCCGATGTCATGAAAGACTGAAGTGTGTACAGCAACACGGGTAACGTCTCGATGGCACATTTGGAAGTTGGCAGGCCGTGTCGAATATACGGCAATGATATTACCTATCTCAAAACAATGTGCCAATTCGACAATTCGACGCAGTCGGGCTGTACAGTGCAGTACGAGACTAAGATCCGCGGTAGAGCACCCATCATCTATCGAGCCGCCGAGAACGTAAGCGTATAGGGAGAGGTTGGGCGTCCAAGCGTCCAAGAGATCTATACCCCGCGCGCCCAGACGTGGCCGCGCTAGGAACAGCGCGGGACTTCTCTCGAGGTCTCCAGACAAGTTGGCGGCCTGCCAAAGCCAACAGTTTCATTTTCCATTTCTCGGCGAGCGAGCACCGTGAGGTGTGGGCGGGGTGGGTGGCACCCGCGTCCATCAGGTGCACTGGTCATGATCTTGAAGAATAATGCCCGGGCATGGTACAGGATGGAAAGTACAAACCCTGTTCAAGCGGCATCGCAGTCCATGGTGGCTTTGATACTTCATCATCGGGCGGGCCGGCCGAGGATGTGAAGCAAGTATGAACCAACCTGAGGGCGGGCAGTGGTCCGAAATGACCATATGATCCCCGAAAACAAGACACGAACAGGATATTATATGTAGTTTCGAGCGGCTTAGGATAAGATCCAGAAGTAACAGGGTTGTGAAGGGTCGTACACTGGGGTGAATTCGAAGTTGACTCTTGTGGCTGTGGCTGTGAGTCTGTGACATGTGTCAAAACCCCGCCCTAGAACATATGTTTTCTCGCTGTCCCTTCCAGCACAGGTTATATCTCGGAGACCTGAATGACAGACGCGTGCTGTATCCCGATTGAATGCAATAGCCATCGAAGGTAGTCCCTGAATCTATATGTTCGAGAACACTTGTCCTTGCGGAAGGCTGCGTCCGAGTCACATTGCCAGTTCACAGCATGCGGCCTTTTTGGGACAGCGCTGACCAGAAGTGGCTGTGATATCAAACAAAGTGTTACCTTCCAGGAACTGCCCAGGAAGGTTAGTTGTCGGACTTCGTGTGCCTGCTTTCTTGAGTGTAGATATCGGAACCGGAACACCTAAATGATAACTTGTATGTAGAAGTGTGTGGTATCCCGTGAGTATAAAGGCCAGCTTAAGCCCTGTAGGTAGCATTGGGAACGCGACGGGGAGCTTTCCGATAGCCGATATTGCTGTCGGTCTAGAGAACCCTCGGATGGCGAGATATCGCTCCTGAGGCACATTTCCATTTCACTGATTCGAGTGCGTACGTACCGTTTGTTAGGAGCTTGTTTGTGTATTACAGTGCCAACGCTGAACGTTGGACCGCCATCTCGGCCTAAAATGGCTGTGAACCGCCCATGCTTAGCGGTGTCTTCTTGAGCGTAGATCTTAGGCTCAGGGCGGAGAAATCTGGACAATACCATATACAACCGCGGCGGGTACCTCTCCCATCACTGGCATCAATGTAAGGGGCTCGTCCTCAGGGAAGAACACACATATGAGTCAGATGATATTCATTTTACAGCATCGACACATGCACCTTTGCGGGGAAACTGAATGTATCCATTTGGTAAACTGATATGGACAAAGGGCCAGTCCTGAGCGCTACATCAATCCTCTTGTTAAGGGTACAAATATTGATCTCGGAGGCGGAGAGTCAGATAGGTGTACATATGCACGTGCGTCGCGTGCTGTATATCGTGTACAAGTCTGTACAAGTCCAAGTCAGTAGACGGTAGTCCTAGAGTCCATACGTATACTGTAGTATCATGTTGTTGGCGGCAGGAAGGTTTCTGATGACAAGTACCGGTGTCTCTAGAGAGCTTGAAGTCCTGTTCTTGGGAGAGCCTCTGAGCCACGGTTTACCGGTAACCGCGTCGATCAGACCTGTAATTTTATAGGTATAACGATACAAGTTGAAAAAATGGGCTGTAATAAATGCAGAACGATACCTGTTTCTTATCTTGATCGTTTTAAAACCAGCAGGTGCGCGTAGGTCTTCAATAGAGTGTGTGAACAGTTTGCGCTTACCGGGTCGTCGAGAGTGCCAGAAACAAGTTTAGTCAGGGTCACTATAACGTTAGCGCTACCTGGTCGCGGTCGCGCTGGCATCGGCAGCATTACACGTCTCTCAAGCTTATTCTCTACTAATTCTCCTCTTCGCCCCGGTGCCCAGTTTCTGTTTAATTTCGCGTTGTTACCGGCATATCGTGGTTGAGAGACAGGAGCAGGAGCGGATAGATCTCGGGCCTGATATACCGGATTTGTCGACTGGGAACCCCCAGCGTGACTCGATCAGATATGCAAAGGCTTCGCCTTGTGCGCTCTAGAAATACTGCTTTCTTATCCGGAAGGAATCAGGCATCCAATCTCCCTCGCACTTTTCGACGAGCGATGACTACACCCGTGGCATCCACCGCGCAGCCAGCGCAGCTACCCGCGCTCCTGGCCCCACATTCAGATGAAGTAAAGCAGGTGGTGAAAGACGTTAAGAAAAAGAAGGATAAGGGTGCATCCACCACTGCGTATCCCCTCGAAGTATGTATCACTGTTGGTGTCTAATAACTGGAAGGTAGTCGCTGACGTTTGTGTATCAGCTGCAACCGAAGCCAGAATACTTCGATCACCGTATCCAGATATTCGATAAGTTGAAGGCAGAATACGATGAATGGGTCAAAGGTGAGTCACGCGCACAACTTATCATCGCCTGGATGCTGAGTGGAAATTAGCCCAGCCCAAGGATGAAATTATCATCACGATGCCTGACGGATCCGAACGCAAAGGCAAGCGCTGGGAGACGAGCCCGATGGACATTGCTAAGGAGGTGTCGAAGAGTCTGTCCGAGCGGATTGTCATCGCAAAGGTCTGTCAACCTGCTCACGCGCAGTACATCCGACTTATGTGGTATAGGTCGATAACGAAGTGTGGGATTTGGAGCGACCCTTGGAGGGGCCTTGCAAACTCGAGCTGCTCGACTTTGAGCACCCAGAAGGTTTGCCTGTTTGATTTCTTCTGCCATCTTTTAAGCTTATCCATCTCTCCAGGCAAACGCGTGTTTTGGCACTCGTCTGCTCATGTCCTCGGAGAAGCTGCTGAGCGCCACTATGGTTGCCATCTTTGCATTGGGCCTCCAACGGACGAAGGCTTTTTCTACGAAATGGCCATAGAGGACAGGTACTGCTCTATTCTACCTTATGCATCACGCCACTCATGAAGACCAGGGCTGTTACGGTTGCGGACTATCCCGCCCTCGAAAAAGTTTCGGAGAGCGCCATCAAAGAGAAGCAGAAGTTCGAGCGGCTCGTTGTGTCAAAGGAGACTCTGCTTGAGATGTTTGCTGTGAGTATCTCCCTCCTGAAGACTGTAAACATACTATTGACACATAGTTTGCCGCAGTACAACAAGTACAAGACACATCTAATTCAGTCGAAGATCCCAGATGGTACATCCACCACGGTATACCGCTGTGGACCGATGGTGGATCTGTGCGCGGGTCCGCATATTCCTCACACCGGCAAGATAAAAGCGTTCATGGTCACCAAGGTACGTCCACAAGCTCACTCGCGTCACTAGTACAAGCTAATTCGTCTGCAGAACTCTGCCTCTTACTTCCTTGGCGACGCCAACAACGACTCGCTGCAGCGTATCTACGGCATTTCTTTCCCAGACAAGAAGCAGCTGGGGGACTACAAAAAGTTCCTTGAGGAGGCTGCTCGTCGGGATCATCGCAAAATCGGAAAGGAGCAAGAGCTGTTCTTCTTCAATGAACACAGCCCTGGAAGTTGTTTCTTCCTGCCTCACGGAACGCGTATATATAACACGCTGCTTGAGCTGATGAGGGTTTGTGGGCAGTCCGTATATTTGTGCCATTCACTAACGTTTTCTTCAGTCCGAGTATTCCAAGCGCGGGTACCAAGAGGGTCAGCCCTTCATCGAATGAGTCCTTGCTCATATATCTGACCCCTTCTTCAGTTATTTCTCCGAACATGTTACACTCCAAGGTCTGGGAGACTTCCGGACACTGGCAGAACTACAAGGACGACATGTTTACACTGGACGTCGAGAAGGAGAAGTGGGCACTGAAGCCCATGAACTGCCCAGGCCATTGCTTGATCTTCGACGCGCGCGACCGGAGTTACAAGGAGCTGCCCATCCGCATGGCAGAATTCGGCATCATCCACCGGAATGAGGCGTCTGGTGCGCTGACGGGGCTGACGAGAGTTAGGAGATTCGTACAGGACGATACGCACATATTCTGCATGCCCTCGCAGGTGAGCTCCCCTTGATTTTAGCAGGAATTTCGAACTGAGATCGTGTAGATTGAAGATGAGATCAGCGGGCTGTTCGATTTCATGCAGCACATATATGGGTTGTTCGGCTTTGACTTCCGCCTTGAGCTTTCGACTCGTCCTGATAACTACTTGGGCAATATGGAGACTTGGGATGCTGCAGAAGAGGTATTCATCGCGGTATTTGTTCTTCCGTATCAGCGCTGACTGACTTTGCAACCTTCAGCAACTCACTCGATCCCTCGAGAAGCACTATCCAGGCAAATGGGATCTCAACCCCGGCGATGGCGCTTTCTACGGGCCCAAAATCGACATCACCATCCGCGATGCCCTCCGACGGTCATTCCAATGTGCCACCATCCAACTCGACTTCCAGCTTCCTGAGCGTTTCAACCTCAAGTACCGCGCCCCTGACGAGGCGATCAACCCAGACAGGCCAGCATCGAGGCCCGTCATGATCCATCGTGCTATTCTCGGCAGTTTAGAGCGCTTCATCGCTATCATCATTGAGCATTTCGCTGGGAAATGGTTAGTGATTCTGCTATTTAATGAAGGTGCATAAAACTGATGATGCTTGCTATGTCAGGCCTTTCTGGATCTCTCCGCGTCAAGTCCTCGTCATTCCTGTCGCAGTCCCATTCGTACGGCAACTGTGGCCTTTTTGTGCATGATTTACTGATACCGTGATTAGAACAACTACGCCTCAGAGGTCAAAGAACATCTCTCTAGCCTCGGGTTGTTCGCCGACGTGGACGTCAGTCCCGAAACGTTGAAGAAGAAGATCCGCAATGGTGAAATCGCACAATACAATTTCATTCTCGGTAAGCTATACACACTATAATGATAAGTTGTGATAAAGCAGTCACTAACACGCATGAAACCACAGTTGTCGGACAAGAGGAACTTGAAAGTCGCTCCGTCAATGTCAGAAACAGGGACGATGTAGGCTCAAAAGAGAAGAACGAGAAGGAACCGTTGGATGAGATTGCGAAGAAACTTGTGGCTTTGAAGGCTTCGAGGAGCTTGCAGAATTCGCTTGTGTAATTTTGATAGAAGGTTGGAATATATAAAGGAAGTGCTTGAGCTTGCATGGGTGATCGGACTGTGCTTTTCTCTAAATGATCTTGTGCTTTTCTAGTGCTTTTCTTCGAAATGATCTTGTGTTTTTCTTGTGTTTTCTTCTGTTTTGCGTGCGGAGGGTATTTCACTCCAGTCAATCATGGACTTCATGTATGCTACTATGCTGTGATACCAATAAACTGGCTGCGCTGTAGACAAAACCATATGAACAAAATGCAGTAGCGAAGCCGTGAAGAGACATACCAATTGTTGGACTGCATTTCGCTCCTCTGCCGGTAGTGCATTCACTTGCTCAGGCGTCAGACTCAATACCGACATCAGCATCGCCTATGAGTTATGGAGTGCGCATCAGCATTATGAGCTCCGGTTCATAGAGTATGTCTCCTTACTTGTTGATCCGGAGGAATGCCTGCTGGTACTTGAGGAACAGGCGCCTGTTGTTGAGGAGGAGCTTGAGGAATTGGCGGCGGCTGCTGTCTTCCGTAAAATGGTGGTTGCTGATGCATGTTCATGGGTGGCGGCATTTGTTGCTGGTGTTGCTGATACATGTTTGGTGGAGGGTGCATGGGAATGTTAGGCGGTGGGGCCATAGATTGTTGGGGAGTATGTGTGGGAGTGGGGTGGAATGCAGGAGGCGGAGCCGGTGCGGGATTGGGATTGGCGCCTACTGTTGCGGCGAGCATGCGCTGGAGGGATATCAATATCGGAACTCATGAGCACAGCGATATGGGCACTTACGTTGAGAATGCTTGGATCAACAATCTTATTGAGCAACAGCGCTTGGAAAAGCGCATAAGCAAATTGCGGATGTGTGACCAACAAAGCCATTGCTTGTTCGGGATGGGTTATCACAAAAGCCTGGGCACGTTGTTACAGACTAGTCCAATTTATGAAGCAATGAGGGACGCACCTTCATCTGTGCCAAAACTTCAATGAGTTGAGCAGGGTTCATAGTTCCAAGTGTATTGCTGATGGCATCCAGAGAGTCTGCGCCGGGAGGCATCCCTACACCAGGTGGCAGATTGGCCATGAACGCGTGCGGGTCTGGCTTTGACGGGCCACCGCCCCCTGGTCTGCCGCCAACCTCTTCGCGTTCGCGCTCACGCCATTGGGCACGGGATTCGCCACTATCGACCAGTTCGCCGCGCACTGTGGTCTTGCCCTCCAAAAATGGATCAGAGTCGGCCAAGTCAATGCGCAGCGGTCGTCCGCCGACATCTACGTTGTTCAGGTTGCGCACAGCCGATGCAGCAGTTTCATGATCTGCGGTGCGAGCATCCGTGATGTTTGAGGGGGAAACAGGTTTGGACGGTGATCGGGAGCACACAGGGAGAAAAGGAGAGCATTTGCACGTTAGACAAAACTGGTCTCACGCAGATTTCATGAATGGATTGGTATGTACCCGCAAATTCACAGAACCCATAGCCTCGGGGCTTGCCTGTATCCCTGTCAAAGACCAGCCTGAATCCAACTACCTGACCAACGGACTTGAAGACGTCGATGAGTTGGTCCTAGCGACACGAAATAGATGATATCAGCAGGGCATGTCATAACATTCAAACAGTGACCCACCTCTCCCATGTTATATGGCACATTGCCGACTGATTCGTAGGGTCAGCCGATAATGTAAAGCTTCAGGGGACAGTATAAGCGCACCAAAGCAGACTTTACTCATGACGCAAAGTGACGGGGAAAGAGAAATTAGTATGCAATTTGTTGGTTACAGAGACCTAGGGAGTGCAATCGAGCGGAGTCGAAAACCGTGAGTCTTACTTAACCCTTACCCTATTTTCAGGTAAGATCTCCTCTTATGCAAGCTCAATAACTCTCAGCAAGCATCATAAAATTGAAATCGCTTCACACTGCCCTAGGCCGCTGCGTTACATTCTTTCTTATGCATACTATCAACGCGTCCACCCATTATAACTATCACCTGCGTGGCTGACGATGAATCCAGGTCGGAGGATTGGCTAGATTCAACGCGTCAACTTCAAACAACTCTAACGGATATCAAGCAAGTGACACTTACTACGAGGCCTTTCAAGGAACTCTGGTACTGGGCTACCATCCAAGCCCAGGTCACCGCGCAGCCGGTCAACACGTGCCGATAATCCTCTAATCTCAGTCTGTCGCTCTTGCACATCGCGCTCGAGCCATTCCCCCATGCTTCGGCTATACCTTGTGAGCTCTCGCTGTTGATCTATTGTGGCCCTTTGTGCGAGGGAATTCTCCTGAGTGTCTCAATCAGCTATAAGTAACTAGAAGCGTTGCGGTTGATGACGCGACGCACATGCAATATGTCTCTGAAAGTATCGAACAAAGGAACCTGGACAAATCTCTACAGCACGCCCGTCAGACAAGATAGAAAATAGAACACAGGCTTTTACTCACAGGCGCAGAGGGCATAGGGATGAATATTGGACGTCGCTCTTCTAACTCTGGGTCGTTGGCTGGAGGAACGCTGACGAACACTCCTGGAGGTGGTATCACCGGTTCCTCACTCTGCTGACCAGTTTTTTTTAGAGCCATGAGGGAGTTGAAGGAAACGGCTGCAACATCTACCTTGCCTGTGGTCCGTTTTTTTCGTCTTGGAATGAACCATCTTGCACTTCTAGACTGCGAGCTATCTCCACCTCCACCTCTTGAAACAGGAGCTACAGCTCCTCGACCATACAACGGCGGCTACATACCAAATTGATCAGATATGAAACACACAGCAATCAAACTTCTGAGCGTACAAATACAGGCGCATTTAGTGCCATATGTCGGTGTTCGGTAGGTGGTTCTTGCTGTGATCTCTCCACAACAGCTGCTTGTCGGGGTTCTCTTGCGATCAAAGGTGGTCCTCTATCCGGTCTTTGATCGTCTGGTAGAACTTCCATTGGGGATCGTGATCCGGCTTCTGGCGGGGACTGCGGATGTGTTGAACGAGGGGTCGGAGATATGGATTGAAAAATCGGCAAGGCATCTTTCTTCGAATATGGTTTATCATATGACACGGCCTGGCGCCGAGTGCTTAGCTTTATCCCCCGCCGGCCACCTGTTCTGGGAGGCTGCGCTTTCTCGATAATAATGATGGGAGGAGATAACAGATGTGTGTGGCTGGTTGGGAGAATTGGGCTCCTGCTTCTCGGTCGGGCCGTGTGCGAAGTAGGATTGTACGCGAATGGTATTACTTGCGGCGGTGGGTGAACTGCGGGCGGTCGATGAAAGGACGCTGAAGGGTCCGCAACCAGATCAAAAGGAAAATTGGTGCGTGCAGAGCCTCGTGGAACAGGAGCTGGTGTGTATACTCTGTTCGATCTCCTTGACAGTTTCTCATACCGGCGCCACAGGGCTTCAGAGATCGAATCCCTTCCCGGCCTCGCTGGAGGCCTTGAAGGCTCGCGCGGTATATGGGTCTCTTGAGGAACTGCGGGCTCTGGTTCAAAGGGATGAAGAGGGGCCCGGTCAATCATCTGCTGCAAAAGCTCCTCGACGTTGCTTATCCGGTGACTCAGCTCTGCATCGTCTCCAGTTCTGCGACCACGAAGATCATCCAGCATATGATTCGTCGATATTTGGCCGTCCCATAGCGCAGCTAGTTGATCCCTCAGGCCTTCCAGAGGCTCCCTTAGCTCCAGTTCCACAGATGCGCTGGTTGGAGGATGTGGATATGACATTCGTTTGAACTGAATGCGCAAGCTTGCGTGCACGAACGTCGACTGGTTGCGAATCTAGATCCTCGGACATAGCGCTGTGACAGTGACCTCGTGCATCCCGGAACATTTCATTTCGCCTTGCCATTCGATAGCAAAATAAGTAGCCAGAGAAGCTCGCAGAGCATACGCCTCTCCTGTGAGTCCTTGTGCTCACATGTGGCCACTGATGCGGACGTACCAATTTAAAGTGTGCACCATCAAGATCTCAGTATGACTGTTCACCGAGTGTGCACCACCCGTAAGGCTGTGCTAGACTCGATCCTAGTATCTGCTGGTAGCTAATTATCGATAGCGGTGGGGAGGGATAAAATGACGGACGGTACGGAGGAGGAGGATGTGGCTTGAATCACTACCGATAAAGTATCTCAGGCGGTCGTGGAATAACACTCGCATCGCGTTCAAGTTGTCGCCGTTGGAAACTGTCCGAAAGAGGCGGCCAGAGAGCTTGACTACAAAAGTGCAATGTTACAAACGAGTAAACAAAAAGGTGATATAGTAGAAACAGGAGAGTTTGTGCTGTATGAGATACGCGATACTATTTACCTCCGAATCCTGCGGTGCTGAACGACAGGGATGAGCATGGTGCCCCATCTCTCTGGGGGCGCTTTCACCGGCTCATAATCATATCTCCCATAAAGAAATGGTGTTTTCTGTGGTATCTTCGTGAGGTCGACCCATTTCGTGCTAAAAAACATCTTGAGGAAGCCGACGTCTATGTCGTGTCCATGCCGAAACCCAAAGTAGCGGGGCCGAGTGGCGGTAGACCCGTAGCCAATGGTGAACGTTCCTCCGTCCTTCTTGAGAGGCGAATCCGCTTTGAATTTGCCACTGGACGACATGACATAGTACGGCGCTGACGGGCGTGAATAGTAAGTTCTCGCGATTCAAAGCTCAGGCCATGCCGCTCACCGATGCTCAGATCGCTGTTATCAAAATAGAAGACACCCGGATATAAATCCCATTTAGTGTTGTTGGTGATCTTCATTCCGTAGGGGGCGTCGGTCTTGACCGTGAATTCGATGGCACTACCCGTGAAGAGGTTCTCCGCATTTTCATCTGGTCTCAAGATAGAATCACCTGCATCATCCAGCTCAGTGAAAGACTCGTGCAGCTCGAAGAATTCCACTGTGATCTTGCTTTGGAAATATGCATCCGTGCTGGAGTTGCGATTGAGATGCCAATAGTAGTGAGCGGCGGAGCGAAGAACCGGCCGGAGGATGTCGAATTCGGGGTCGAAAGGAAAGTGTATGCGGTTTACACCATGATCCGTAATGCGCTTGTCCAAAATGTTGAAATACAGTCTTCCGCCTTCCTTCACGATTTCTAGCATCGCTTGGTCCCTGTCCTCGACAAGCTTGATCTTCGCAGTGTTGGGCCCGGGCGCCTTCATCTCTTTCGCGAGGGTTTTGAAAACGGGGAGGAAATCCTCGTGCAACGGGACGTACAGCGGAAAGTCCTCTTTCTCTCCCAATTTCGTTTGCAGTGCGACTGCCGAATCGCCCACTACGAATGAACTGCAACCGGAAGAGAGAACCATCGCGGTTTCAAAGACCTTGACGGCATGGAAGTCGTCTACATCCAGATAACCCAATGGATCATCCGCCAGAACAGCCTTCTCATTCGCGTATACGGCATACTCGGCTCCTACAGAGATGCCGTGAGCAGCTCCCGCATCCATCTTGTATTCGCCATCTTTACATCGGACGGAGTAGGTGAGGCGGCGCGCAGGAGGGCATTTTGCGTCGAAGAAGATGCGGTCTGAATGAGTGCCTTCACACTGAGGGTTCTGGCTGTAAAGAGGTAGCTTTCAGCGGAATGCACAACTCGTATGATTGTTGACGTACTTTGGAATCGCGTCTATGCGCTTCAGGACGTCGGTGTAGATGAGCTTATCCACCCCCTCCTCCTGCAGTAGTTTGAGCAAGGCTGTCGTGAACAAACCACGAGAAGGCGATCCGTGTTCATCGGCTATTTCCTTTGCGCCGCATGCCGCTAGCAGCACATGAGAGTCCATGCCCTTGTAAAACAAACCCGGGACCATAGTGTCACCACGGGCCGCGCTATCTTTCCACAAGTCCTGATCGAGGTTTGCGGGTACGTTGTCTGGAAGTTTCACAGTGCGCCGCGTGGAACCTTCACCCTTGCGCGTACCGGAACCGGAGTGGCAGCAATCGAATATGACGGTCTGCGTAGTCAATTGATGAGGGAGCTAGACGTTTCTGGAATTCCGGTTCGAGCTTACAATGTTGTTCCCCTTTTTACGAGACAGATCGTTGATGAGCGCACCGACTGTGCGGTCAGGGATGACATGGACGAGAGGGCGGCTGCTGCTGTTATAATCTTGCGGTATGAGCCCCTGTATCATGCTATCGTCCCCTCCAGCCTCCCATCCAGGGGGTGCAGCTAGTTCAGATCCGTGCCCGGCGTAGAAAATCAAGATGGGATCGTTGATCTGAATGTTGGGGTGAATTGCGAGATCTCGAAACGCCTGTATCATCGCAGAGCGCGAGGCCTTCTTATCGCGGAGACTGGTGATCTGGTTCTGGGGGACCTTTAATTCGTCTCTCAAAAACGCTTCGACGGCATCTGCATCGGCGACGCAACCCTTGAGCTGGGATATATTGGCGTATTCGTTGATGCCGATGACAAGTGCATGCAGAGGCGTCGTGCTGGCACTACAATCGGTTGAGTTTAGTATAGCTTCCACCGCTGCTGCATCGATACTCACATGGGCAGCACCTCACATGGTTCAGCAGGTCTACATATTTTCAGTCAGGATGAGATATAGGTCACATTGAAAGAGGCGAGTTCACGGTTCGGCCACTTGACTTGGGGTTTCCCTATCACAATTAACTTATCAGCGAGACGTTCATGTCGATGACGTGTTCACTGACCATTGTAAGTACCAGAATATCTCGGCATAGGTTTTGACAGTTCTGCGTATGAAAGTGAAGAAGTGAAACATTGCTGTCGATCGTCTGTTTCTTTTTGATACCTAGTATTTATATATCTTCTGCAGATCCGGAGTATTTGAGCCTCCGATGCGTTTCTAGACCTAGAGTTCAGTCATCACACCATATCGGTTTAATCAGCGCAGTTGATCGAAAGATGTATTCTACAAACAGGAATACTAGTATAGCTCGTTTGGGGTTTGTGAAATGGGGTAGAGAGTGTGCAAGGCTGTGTACTCACAACGGCATTGCTAAACATGTTGTTCCAGCCGCTTTCGTGTCTCGGACGTATATGTAAGTCTGCTTGATATTTGGTCAATCGGCGGATAGAGGCGGATATTGGGCGGATAGGCGTTTCTAATATTAATAATACAATATTAATCTTTCATAGCCGGCGGCTTTGAACTTGATTCTCACGGTTGTCAGTCAATTATTTTGGGTCCACACCGCGTGAGGCTGAAGCTGAAGACCACCAGACTATACCATCCCATGATCCCGCTCGATCTCTGCTGAGTCTCGGTTTGTTGATCCGTCGTTAAAGCCGGGGCAACTATCACGGTTGAACCAGGACTACATGCTACTGCCTCGAAGCTTATTCGAAGCTGCACTCTTTATCAGCTGACCCTAATCTGGCTCCCATCCCGCTCGATCCAAATAATGATATGAGCTGATTTTTAGATAGTGACATGGTTGCGGGAGATGGCCTTCATTTCAGATTGGTCCTCTCTTCATCCCGCCTTCATTGGCGCTAGTTGATGGATCGGGCATTTCTTGAAGTTGCAGCGGATACATGGCGACTCTCCTGCTTATCTGTGACGCAAAGCGCCACCGTGACAAACGCTCAACGATCCGGGTCGAACATGCCAATATTTATATGCACAGGTCATCTCTGTGACAATTCTCCTTCTAAAAGGACTTCATATTTCATCAGCGCCCACATTCGTCGAAGTCACGGACTCGGCATTACGATGATTCCTCCCCAAGAGATTAACGACCATGTTAACGGTGGTTGGTGAGTGCGCCTAAGCTCAGAATCTCGAGGCCCGTGATGACGGTGACGGCTCCTTTGTGCAAACAGGCATCACATCCGTTCGGTATCTAACCGTGCCTTAGGTTGGCGCTTTGATACTGCTAAAACGAAATCCAAGTTTCCAACGTGGCTAGAGAGCATCCGACTCCAGGTCAACATTCGCACCGGCGTGCTAGCGGGAACAATTGTGGTTAGCGAGGATCGAATCACCTTGAACGTGTCGGAAAATAAACCTCACCTCACCACCACCTTGCACATCAGCCCTCAACTCCACTTCTACTCAGAAAAATCTGGTCAACTGGCGTGGCCTGAGTTACCAGGCGATTTCAGGTTTCTCGAGCTCTACTTGAAACGGAAACTTTAGTACGAGCACAGGATTTCTGCTGTGGTGATGATGGCATGCCGATATTGCTTCCAATCCCCATACTCGTGGTGTCTGTCAGCCTATTAACCGCCTTGGCTTTTGCTCTGGTCAGCGCACACGAATGTCCGCAAATAAATCCCACGAGCTAATCTGCGAACGACTTTCCTGCAATCTCTGACTGATCCGGTCAGTGCAAGCTCCACCGCCCCCCTCTGCATTGTTGGCAAGTGTGAGTGGATTGAAATGCGCTCTAGCGTTAGCAAACCTAATTATTTTGCGTCTAATAGTAATGTAAATTCTATGATGGCAAAGTGCGTACAATTAATGACTCTCTCTCTCTCTCTCTCTCTCTCTCTCTCTCGTAGTCTGCGAAAGGTCTCTAATTTATTTCTCGAGCAGCCTCAACAGTCGAAGGCATTTCCGCACTGTGATCGAGAGAAGTGGCACGGACTACAGCATGCACACTAGCGCTTTAGATACCAGCAGACCTGTAGCTGAATGACGCTCTTCCTGTATGTTAGCACCTGACCAGTATCGTGAGCTGCTAGAGGGCTTGGGAGGATTAGATAAAATCAATTTCGCGTCCCATCGCTAGGTGGCACACTAGTACTGCGCAGCGCGAGCCTCAGACATGCAGTCCATATTCGATCGTTAACGAGCGGAATCAGCTGGATATAGCAAGCAATGTTGATGATAGATACAGAGTAATTCAGCGGATTGATCTCAGAGTGCCTGGCGACTCTGTAGCATGCAGTAGTAGTCAAGTCAATCAATTGTATCGCCTCGTGAGGGAGAGGAACACAGCGATAGGCGCTTATTAATATATTTCTGGCGTCACATCTGTACTGCAGGTCAGTTTAAATACGTGAAGGAAGTGCAAATGTTGTACTTGAATGTAGTGACTCGTATTCCCTCCAACAGTACTAGTGGCTGTACGCATCTCAGATATAAATGCGGTACTGCTGGTACCGCGGTACGCGGTGATATGTAGTGAAGATACTATGTATCAGGCAGATATTGTGGGATGATTTCAGAAGATTGTTCTGAACATGCTAGATCTGCTTATCAGATAACGCATGCTTACTGTGAGACGATTTATAAAAATTGATGAGAAAGCGGGCGCTCACTGCGGCGGGCCGGGCCCCGGCGGCCACACTGGGCCACACTGACCCTTTACCACCGTCTGTCACGGTTAAGTATCTGCACAACTATGCCATTAGTATCTGCAACATGCTTCCCCAGGCCTACCCGACTCTACCATGACCACGCGACGTTCGCGATGGATTACTCTCGTCGTGCCCGTCATGTGCCTTCTTCTTCGCGCGGGGGCCAGTCCTGCACAAGCACCATTCTCGAAAGGATCTGATCAACATGCCGAGGCTGCCGACAACTCCAATTTCATATTTGCGGCCCTGCACTCGAATATGAAGGCATGGCCCTCGGTGTATGCACCCAACGGACGGGCTATGGTTCCTGCTACTATCAAGGCTGGTACGTTGCTATACCATTCGGGAGGCAACCCCACTGGCATGGACAGGTTCGCGTGAGTATTCGCGCCTTATTCAAGTACTGTACGTTTATTATCTTCTAGATTTGATGCTGAACACAGTTACGGGCATGGTGCCGGAGGATCGCAAGCTACGTCGCAAAATGGGCGCAGGTGAGCCTATTGTTACCTACTTCACAATGCCATCTAACCAGAATATCCCAGCAACATGCTTTATACCTATGTGGCGACTCGACCTCTGCGAGCCATCTACTTTGATGGGTTCTCCGCGGAAAAGAAATCAGACGGCACGCTGGACATGCAGGGCGTGTTGGTGAGCCGCGACAACACGGACCAAGTTCGGATTGCCGACGAGGAGCGCGGCCAGCTTCTCTGTGCGTGGGGAAGCAGTATGGCATCCAAGGGTTTGTCAGGGAAGAGGCTACATTCGAGGTGCGTCCAATAGTACACAAGTCCATCGCACATACTCACAATCGCTGGCAGCTGCTATGGTGCGACTTCGAGGACGGTGTCCAGATGTTGAGCGTCACCAACATCACCATCCCCGCTAACCCAGACTCGGAAGACGCACCCCTCGATACACATGGAGACGCTTTCGATGACGAGCCTCCGCGAGGCGATGGCCCTCCAGGCGGTCCCAGCGGTCCAGGCGGTCCCGGGTGCAGAGGAACACCCACGCCATACATCACCCAGTCCAGCTGGTCGTGGTACCTAGCCACCGCAGTGCACCACACTACGCCCGACGGCCGCGTCGTCCTGCACCCCGTCTACACCGTCACCCTCTACGACCCCAAATACGCCTCCCTCGCCGCGAACACGCAGCGCCCCCGCCGCCAGCACCGCCTCGGCGACCTCTCTCTCGCGGACAAGGCCGAATTCCGTGCTGAGCTGTACGGGGCGATGACCGCGTGGATCGGCGATCTGCGCGGGGAGGGTAGCGGCGTGGACTGGGCGAGCATCGCACACACCCTCATCGACCACAGCAGCGCCCACTTCACAGAGCTGCACGCGCTCCTAACTAATGTTACCACCGCCTCGAACGCGACCGACGCCGTCGCCACCGTGCGGCTCACCGCCTTCGCGCTGATCATGCCCCACGTCGATCACGCCGCCGCCCGGTCCGCCGTGCTCGAGGATGTTTCTGTGCAGTGCGGTCTGGCGTTTACCGGGCACATCGACGCGCGGGTGTACCGCCTGACGCCCCAGGAGCAGCGGCTCAAGGGCGCCGCGGAGGGCGTGTCGCGCAGGATCTGCGCGTTTGCCGCTGGCACCTTTGACGAGTCGCTGAACCTCCTCGAATCGCTCGCAGGCGACGCCGATGCTGCGGGGGCGCGCGCCCAGGCGCTGCACGCGCTCGAGCGGTGGCGCGGCGGCGTGGAGGAGCTCATGGAGTGGCTCGGGTGGGCGATGTGGAAGCGGTGTCCCGAATTGTGTGCTTGGGATGTGAGTGTTTTCTTTCAGCGCGAACGTCTGCCATGCTGACCCAGGGCTGATTGCTGATTGGTGTTTTGGAGGTCTGCTACGATCGGTTTGTTGCCGCTTAGGTTTGACTGGTGGTTCGGCAGGCGGCTCATCGGTGGGTCATAGTATGCGGTGGGCGCGGCAGGTGGTCTTGGAGCGAGGGGGCGCGCCCCCGCCCGCAGAGGACGAGCAGGAGCTGAAGCCGCGATGCGCCAAGAGGTCGGAGTTCTCGGGATCGCTTCTTTTCTCTTCTTTACATCTAGGTCCATCATAGTACTCATTTTGTTTGGATATATGCTTATTAATTCATATCCACTGTTCACTGAATCGCAAGAAGCTGGCGGCACGACATCCTGGGAGATCGTTTGAGTCTTCGTTTCGGCAAGCAAAGCGTGAGGGCAGTCCAAGATCGATTTACTATTTTGTAATGATCTTTGAATGAGTTAGTGAAATGTGTATCAGTATGTATATGTGCTCGTGTGCCATTCGAGCGTCAGGTTTGATTGAGGTATGTAGCGAACCTGATAAGTTGTATCGTAGTCAAATCATAGTCTTGTCGTAGTCCGTGTGAGTTGTATCGGACGACCGAGCCGGGGACCCGTAAATACTATGTAACACCCCAAACGCGTATGCCGGCCCGTCCGAGCCGGCTGTCTACTTCACAATGCCAGGCTGCTGCAGCCTGCGAGCCTTTTCCCTCCACCCTTACGCTCTTTACGTCCTCCCCAGATCAGACTCAAGCTCGGCATCGAAATGCCCTTCCTCATCGCTTACATCTCATTCGCGTGAAACATATCTATCGCATTACTCACTGATATCTGTGCCCGGCCTTAAGCAGCGGGCGCACGCCCGGGCCGGCCTGCAGGACTGCACCGGCAACAGCCTGGGATGCGCTTAATCTTGGCAGTTTTACGACGGATATGGTCTTTGGCTGCGAGCACCAATCGGTGGGCATCTTATTGGCCAGCAGGGCGTATTGGGGGAGTAGGAAGGAAAATGCATCGTGATTCATCGCTTGGGGCGATTACTGTACTAATACCTTAGGTTCATCGTTTTTCCAAATTTGTCCAGTTATTTTGCTCAGAAATGTTGTTTCGATCTAAGGCGATTTGCGCAGATGACTTTTTTCTCCTTCAGGGAGACTTGCCAATGTTTGCTATTGGTATGATGCCGTCTAGGACTTTAACGTGTGTATCGTTTAACTTTTATGAAGATCATTCAATTGCCTGCGCATCCCATACGCCTCTGTGAAGGAGTTATGAGTCCTGGTCTTGAAATAGAATTCTGAGCTCAATGTATGCGTGGCCACCCACTCATATTGCGCTCATGAAGCAGTAAAATGAGGATGGTATGCTCTAGCTATAACGGCGCATTGCATCTCAGTTC
>KV417499.1:41067-88512 GCA_001630335.1 Athelia psychrophila | reverse complement strand
CTCTTAGGGGGCACCGTGATTCTATGGTTGCGTCCCGGGGGGTGCGGAATAGAACATATATACCCGACACAATATTGTTGCAAAACATATGAGCAAAAGGCCTCCTTTGGGCCACCGTATGCAATTTTCACTGAATAGTGAAAGAACAACTTTGACTAAGTATCAGGTATCTTCGTATGCAATTGTAAGGTTGTGGATTCAATTTCACTGCTCGAATGTTGTTGGCCAATCAACATAATACTCTCCTATTTCGATCACTTCCCCTATTTCCACCATAGCAGAATGCACCTTTTGGGGTAGCAATAGTTTGCGAATAGGATGACCCGCAACTTGCAGCTGGCCCTTTGTGCTTTCCAGTTCCGTGACACTAAATTGGTCCGTAGACGTTGGCAATGCAATGCTTTGTAGTTTGGACCACAGCAGCGCACCATGCACATTGCTTCCAGCAGTGTCATCATCATCGGCGCCATGAATGATGACGCCAAGGGTCTGGTGCAGATTGTGTAGCGAAAGGCGGTCATCATTCTCGCCTGGTGCGAAAGTCAATCGTCCGATATTGGGGAAGCTCCGGGCAAACGCGACCAGATGTGCTGCACTGTGCGCGGCGTTGGCGAGGAGCAAATGTTGCAATGACGGAAAGTGTCCATTGAGCGCGATGGATTCTCCGTCAGTCAACATAGATAGGGAAAGGGCTACCAAATTTTCCGCTTGAATACAGGAGAGGACGTTATGTGGGGATTCGTCGTAATTGCATTTGACACGTAAATGCAGTATATTGGGTAGCAGTATGGGCAAATGAGTCGGAGGGGACGGGATGTCGAAGTCGTACCACGTATAACTCCAGGTGACGCAGCGATGGCAAGGCCATGAGAGCATCTCGGAAATTATTATACTCCGGGCGGAAGATGTATGTGAGTTGCAAGGATATTAACGACGAGAAAGCAGGTAGACAGCGATGCATGGTCGTGAAATCGATGCCGCCGATGCGAGCGGTGGTCAGACGAGGGACGCCGGACTGGAAAATCAACTCGTGGAATTTCAGAGTGTCATACCGACTTCCCAAGTCAATCGATTCCAGGAGGGGCATTGGTTGTAATGAGATGCATTTGAGCGCCCTCATCAGACCAATGTTTTCTGCATGCATGCGCAGGTGACGGAGGTGTCCAATGTGATCACTGAGTAGCTGCAGGAAATTGGAGGAGAAGTCCTTGGGCCGAAAATATTCGAGATAGATGTCTAGAGGCAGCAACTTTGCTCTTGAGAGAAATGCTGCAACTCTCCCTTTTGGGTATGGCATGTAATCTAGTTCGTTGGCAATGCACCATATGCTCGTCCAGAGCTTGGGAGTTGCTATGAGACATGTCGCCAGCGTTGTATGACATGAGACACAAGAACTCCAAAGTCAAATGAAGCGTCTTTCGGACGGCTGTCTCGTGGGTGCATGCCCTCTTCGAATATCATCGCAAGGACATCAGGGAGGATGGAAATAGGAGCATCCATGTTGTGGAGAGCGTTGCGCTCTAGCTGAACTGCACCCGCCTGTGCATCTAAAGTCTCCAGTTGGAGAAGAAGTTCGCGTCTTGCAGCAGCGAGCTCATCCAAGCGTTTCGATAGCAGGAGGACGCGACACCGCCGGTCCTTTAGCTCTGAATCGGAGTAGATCAGTCGCATCCCTGCAGTAACCAATTGGACGCTGTTCGGGTGTATCAATAAAATAAAAATTCGAGAGTGATTAGGCTGAATACCAATTGATAATGGTAGCTGTTGTGTATTAATTGCTTGGTGGTGGAGTGGTGGTGAATATTGAAACAACATTGAAAAAGAGCCTCGCACTCGATATCCAAGTTCCCACGCATCGCATGATACAGCTACCGAGCTCAACCATTTAACGTGGCAGAGCCATCGTAGCCTCATAAACTGCGCCATAACTTGGCCATATCATTGCATTTCCCACATCGCAATGTCTCTCACACTGGTGCTTCTCTCATATTGAATTAGGTTCTTGCCTGCGTTGCCCCCGCCGTATAGGATGTGACTTTGAACTCCGCTTCCTTGCTCAATCCTTGCTCGACGCTGCCTCATCCCTTCAAGTGCATCTGAAGGCTCGCCCCATTACTTACGTGTAAGACTCGTGTAGTATCGAAGAATTGCACTGTGATCTTGCTTTGGCGTTGTGCATCTGTGCTGGAGTTGCTATTGAGATGCTTATAGTAGTGCATTTGCGGTGCGCAGATCCGTCCTGAGGATGTCGAATTCGGGGTCGACAGGAAAGTGTCATGCGGTTTACTGGATGATCCGTTATGCGCTTGTCCCAAATGTTGAAATACAGTCTTCCGCTTTCCTATCACGGTTTCTAGCATCGCTTGTTTCCTAGTCCTCGACAAGCTTGAGTCTTTGCAGTGTTGGGCCCGTGCGTGTTCATCTGTTTCGCGAGGGTTTTGGAAACGTGGAGGAAATCCTCGTGCGTCGGGCTGTACAGCGGCAAGTCCTCTTTGTCTCCCAGTTTCGTTTGCAGTGCGACTGCCGAATCGCCCACTACGAATGAACTGCAACCGGAAGTTAGAAGCATCGCTGTTTCAAAGACCTTGACGGACATGGAAGTCGTCTACATCCAGATGACGCAATGGATCATCCGCCAGAACAGCCTTCTCATTCGCGTATTCGGGATACATCAGGCTGTTGGTGAGATGGCGTGAGCAGTTCCTGCCTCCATCTTGTATTCTCCATGTTTACATGCGCGCACGGGTAGCTTTGATCGTGCGGAGCGGGAGGTCTCGTTGGAGGGCATTTTGCGTCGAAGAAGATGCGGTCTGAATTAGTGCCTTCACACTGAGGGTTCTGGCTGTAAAGAGGTACTTTCAGTGGAATGCACAACTCGTATGATTATTGACGTACTTTGGAATCGCGTCTATGCGCTTCATGACGTCGGTGTAGATGAGCTTATCCACCCCCTCCTCCTGCAGTAGTTTGAGCAAGGCTGTCGTGAACAAACCACGAGAAGGCGATCCGTGTTCATCGGCTATTTCCTTTGCGCCGCATGCCGCTAGCAGCACATGAGAGTCCATGCCCTTGTAAAACAAACCCGGGACCATAGTGTCACCACGGGCCGCGCTATCTTTCCACAAGTCCTGATCGAGGTTTGCGGGTACGTTGTCTGGAAGTTTCACAGTGCGCCGCGTGGAACCTTCACCCTTGCGCGTACCGGAACCGGAGTGGCAGCAATCGAATATGACGGTCTGCGTAGTCAATTAATAAAGGAGCTAGACGTTTCTGGAATTCCGGTTCGAGCTTACAATGTTGTTCCCCTTTTTACGAGACAGATCGTTGATGAGCGCACCGACTGTGCGGTCAGGGATGACATGGACGAGAGGGCGGCTGCTGCTGTTATAATCTTGCGGTATGAGCCCCTGTATCATGCTATCGTCCCCTCCAGCCTCCCATCCAGGGGGTGCAGCTAGTTCAGATCCGTGCCCGGCGTAGAAAATCAAGATGGGATCGTTGATCTGAATGTTGGGGTGAATTGCGAGATCTCGAAACGCCTGTATCATCGCAGAGCGCGAGGCCTTCTTATCGCGGAGACTGGTGATCTGGTTCTGGGGGACCTTTAATTCGTCTCTCAAAAACGCTTCGACGGCATCTGCATCGGCGACGCAACCCTTGAGCTGGGATATATTGGCGTATTCGTTGATGCCGATGACAAGTGCATGCAGGGGCGTCGTGCTGGCACTACAATCGGTTAAGTTTAGTATAGCTTCCACCGCTGCTGCATCGATACTCACATGGGCAGCACCTCACATGGTTCAGCAGGTCTACATATTTTCAGTCAGGATGAAATATAGGTCACATTGAAAGAGGCGAGTTCACGGTTCGGCCACTTGACTTGGATTTTCCCTATCACAATTAACTTATCAGCGAGACGTTCATGTCGATGACGTGTTCACTGACCATTGTAAGTACCAGAATATCTCGGCATAGGTTTTGACAGTTCTGCGGACGAAAGTGAAGAAGTGAAACATTGCTGTCGATCGTTGCTTTCTTTTACACCTAGTATTTATATATCTTCTGCGAAGTATTCGAGCCTCCGATGCGTTTCGAGATCTAGAGTTCAGTTATCGCCAAGTTATCGCACCATATCGGTTTAATCAGTTGCGCTGGTTGAAAGAGGTATTCTACAAACAGGAATATCGCTCGTTTGGGGTTTGTGAAATGGGGCTGCCACGGGTGTGCACTCACAAAGGCATTGCAAATCATGCTGAATCAGCTGAATCATGTTGTTCCAGCCGCTTTCGCGGGTCGGTCTACTTGACATTTGGCCAATTGGATAGGCGTGGTTTCAAATGAGCTCCCATAGCCGGCGGCTTTGAACTTGATTCTCACGATTGTCAGTCAATTATTTTCGGCGTGTCCACTGTCCACAGGGCCGCAGTTCCCAACTTACCACTTGCGTGCTGAAGACCAGACCACCAGACTAAGCTGAGATACCATCCCGCTCGATCTCTGCTGATTCTCGGACCTTTTGTTTATCCGTCGTTAAAGCCGGAGCAACTATCACGATTGCACCAGGACTACATGCTACTGCCAAGTCGAAGCTTGTTGCAACACTTTTTACCAGCTGACCCTGATCGATCTGAGCGATTTTAAGATAATGACATGGTTGCGGAAGAGGGCCTTCATTTCCAATTGGCTTTCTCTCCGCCCCGCTATCATTGGCGCTGATTTGTGGATTGGGCATTTCTTGAAGTTGCAGCGGATACATGGCGACTCTCCTATCTGTGACGCAAAACGGCAGAAATACTTAACGATCCGGGTCGAATATGTCAATATTTATATGTGTAGATCATCTCTGTGACAACTCTCTATTTAAAAGGACTTCATATTTCATCATCGCCCGCACCTCGTCAAAATCACCAGGACTTGCGTCAATGCCCCGCGCAATACTATTTGCAAATGCCAATGGGAACATCTGTTCAGTTGCGAATCTCGTCAAGAGATTATTCATCTCAGAAGTCAGCGGTCGCCTCATTGGTAGACCTGCTTCCTTTTCTCGCATGTATTCAAGGATGTATCGACCAGGACGCCGGCATCGAGCATCTGTAACCTAGCTCCAGCCTTTACTAGTCAACCCATCCACCGGTTCCCAGCCAGGCCAAACAGCGAACGCGAGCATGTCGACCTGTCTTCCATGCGAGCAAGTATGCAACCTGGGACCCGGAAATTCCAGTCGAGGCAGTCGACTGGGGAAGGATTACGCCATCTCCCCTAAGCGTCCCCGCTCTAGACAAGCCCCCACCATAGAGTCAGGCGTGTATCTTCCCCTCTCATCCATACGCATCCCACTCGCTGCCATTCATATGCGTCTCCCTCTCATCCCTTTCTCCTCTTTCGCTCATCCGCCTTCCCTCCTGCTCCCATCCATCCATTTTCTCCGTACTCTGCGTCGGCAGCTATTCAGCATACCGGGAATTTCACCGCGCGTCAATCAGGGAGCTTAAACTATCCACAAAAACCTTTCTGGGAACAAGGTTTAACTCTCCAACTGTGAAGTGGTTGGCGACACTAGTTGGACACCAGGGACCTACGATCTAGGGTGGCTCCTCGGGTCTAATCAGATTGCATTGCCTGGCCCCTGCTCGCTCTTTCCCCTGTATTAAGTACCAAGATCTTCCAAGATCTCGTCGGAATATAGAAAACGGGTTCATTGACCCATGCCTTGGGTGACAGCTTGACACCAGGTTTATCTCTTATCGTTGGTCCATCTTGGTAACCGAATGATGATCAGAACCGCCTCGAAAATCTGATAGAGACGACGAGCATGGACCGCAATTTCAATTGAAGAAGGGAGGTCAAGAGACTATAAAACGGGAGGTCCGAAATGCTCTCATCAACCGCCGAGTTCCGACCTCGTTCGAAATGCCTTTGTTTTATGCATACATATCAAATGACCGTAAGCCTAGCTACTTGCTATGTTTGTGATTCTGATTGCATAGCTACTCGAAGCAGATTCTTGATGAGGGGATGGGGCGCTTGCTCGCTGTTTTCGCCAGTCGCGCCATCGCTGATGAGTGGTGGAGGGCCGTATCTACCAGTGCATATGCGCATTTCATCGACCGCGTGGCTCCTCAATTATACACTCATGACGCCGTACAATGCAACTTGGGCGGGTTCTTTGACATGCCGCAGTTCAAACCCATCGCGGACAGGTTTCGAGGTCGGATGTTCTTCACGATGTTGAACGATAGAAGCGGACTCGACATTACAATGATTCCTCCTCAAGAGATTAACGATCATGTTAGCGGAGGCTGGTGAGTGCGCCTATGCTCAGAATCTCGAGGCCCATGATGACGGTAACGACTCCTTTGCGCAAACAGGTATCACATCCGTTCGGTATCTAATCACGCCTTGGGTTGGCGCTATGATGCCACTAAAAACGAATTCCAACTTTCCAACGTGGCTAGAGAGCACATCCGACTCCAGGTCAACATTCGCACCGGCGTGCCAGCGGGAACAATTATGGTTGGCGAGGATCAAATCACCTTGCATATCAGCCCTCAACTTCACATCTACGCAGAAAAATCTGGACAACTGAAGGCGCGGCCAGAGTTACCAGGCGACTTCAGGTTTCTCGAGCTCGAAAGCGGAAACTTTGCAACATCCGAACTTGACAGCACGGTGGTGTTTGTAGACAATGCTGATTACAGTGCTGATTCGACGGTGACACTGCGGAGCTGGGAGCTTGTGCCAGCCCTTTCGCCTACCTCACGCAAAATGATACCAGAAGCTTTCATTGCGGAAAATGAGCTGGTGAGTGCATGTTACGTTATTATTGTGTCACTTGAAGAGTCCTTGAGCTTTGCATTCCATCACTAGCCGAATATCACGGCCGGCCATTCAAGTGCGGAGCACAGCAAGGAACCTCCGAAATATATTGCCTCCACCGCCGCTAGGCCAGGGAATTTAAACACTGTTGGCAGCGCTGGTATAGGATTCGACAGAAATACATATGGGATGTATTTCTTTATTCGATTGAAAGGCACCGACAAGTATCTCAGCCCTAAAAATAATTCTAACACCGAGGGCGTCCAATTAGAGGTCTGTCCCCGCACGGTCAACAATAACCGGGTACTCCCATCACAGTCGCAGCTGCGTCAACCCGGATTCTAATTATTATGTTCTGTCTTACAGACATTCTTCATGGACAGTTATGGCGCGTTGCATCACGCCCACAGTGGCCTTGCGGTTGACGTTGTAGGTGGGTCTTTTGATTCTGAATTTGCTCGCAGCTCTGATAAAGAACCTGCTGTGCAGACGATTTGATCGTTCTACGTCGACGCCGGCCTGTTTCTGGTCGTCCAAATCCGTGGTCCCGTCCCTTGCCAGAATTCTCGTTCATAAACTCGCAGATCCGTGTAAAGTTCCTGAGCGATCCGGCTTTGCCATCGTGCACGGATGACTTGTACCCCGACGATTCCTGGGCCACTAAAAACTTTCTCCTGGCGTCGGACACCGAAAAAGATTTTCATACGCATCCGATCTCAGATTTCTCGCCGTGGATCCCGCCTCACATGGCAGGCGCTATTCCGTACGATGAAAGGGCAAATCACGGTAAGGAATGGCGGGTGCTTGTGGAGGAGAGGATGGAAGATGTTGGTGGCACGAGGACATCCTGGGAGATCGTTTCGACAAGCAAAGCGTAAGGACAGCCCAAGATCGACTTACTATTTTGTAATGAGCTTTGAATGAGCTAGTGAAATGTGTATCGGTATGTATATGCACTCAAGTACCATTCGAGCGTCAAGATTGATTGAGGTATGTAGCGAACTGATAAGTATGTGGTGTATATCGGATGTCCGAGCCGCAGAACCGTAAATACTAACCCCCAAACCCCAAACGCGTATGCCGGCCCGTCCGAGCCGGCTGTCTACTTCACAATGCCAGGCTGCTGCAGCCTGCGAGCCTTTTCCCTCCACCCTTACGCTCTTTACGTCCTCCCCAGATCAGACTCAAGCTCGGCATCGAAATGCCCTTCCTCATCGCTTACATCTCATTCGCGTGAAACATATCTATCGCATTACTCACTGATATCTGTGCCCGGCCTTAAGCAGCGGGCGCACGCCCGGGCCGGCCTGCAGGACTGCACCGGCAACAGCCTGGGATGCGCTTAATCTTGGCAGTTTTACGACGGATATGGTCTTTGGCTGCGAGCACCAATCGGTGGGCATCTTATTGGCCAGCAGGGCGTATTGGGGGAGTAGGAAGGAAAATGCATCGTGATTCATCGCTTGGGGCGATTACTGTACTAATACCTTAGGTTCATCGTTTTTCCAAATTTGTCCAGTTATTTTGCTCAGAAATGTTGTTTCGATCTAAGGCGATTTGCGCAGATGACTTTTTTCTCCTTCAGGGAGACTTGCCAATGTTTGCTATTGGTATGATGCCGTCTAGGACTTTAACGTGTGTATCGTTTAACTTTTATGAAGATCATTCAATTGCCTGCGCATCCCATACGCCTCTGTGAAGGAGTTATGAGTCCTGGTCTTGAAATAGAATTCTGAGCTCAATGTATGCGTGGCCACCCACTCATATTGCGCTCATGAAGCAGTAAAATGAGGATGGTATGCTCTAGCTATAACGGCGCATTGCATCTCAGTTCATCTCGGAGCACAGTGGGTCCGATGAGAGGGCACGACCATTTCAAACCGGGGAACTCGCGAAAGTCCTGCAGATGGTAAGTGTTTGCAGGGTGTTTCTGGGTGGTGGTATGAGTAAGCTTAAGCATTAGCGGTGTTCATTGTCAAATCGGCAAGCAAAATGCAAATCACAATTTGGGGAAGGACCTTGCGTATATAGACCCCGTTTGTTTGTCCATGTATTATCTGCGACCTGGCGGAATCACTTTCAGTCACAGTGATATCATCTCATTCTGTTGTTTGACTTTGACTTCCCTTTCCCTATCTACTTTATGAGCGATCATCGCATGCTTATGCTATGTAGTGCTTTCTAGATAATCGCAAGTCTAAAATTACATCAACATCCGGCTACTGGCAGCTGGCAGCTGGCAGCGGGTAATCCCCGTACATCGTGCTGCTGCGTCCTCGAAGAGACGAGGCCTGCAGCTTTCACAATCCTGTGGTCCATCCGACCGGAAGATGCCCTGCCCACGAGGTTTATGAGATATAAGTCCTTTCAGTTCCGAGTCCTCACCTAAACAACTTTCCCCACTCCCCAACAACTCTCCAGTTATGCCAGACATCGAGCGTGAGTACGTTGACCTTCTCTTCCGAGCAAGCAAGAAGTATGCCAGCTGGGATCCGGAAATCCCAGTGGTGGTTGGAGACTGGGGGAGGATAACTAGTGGGAGGACTGGCTGGGCATTCTGGCGTCGAAGCAGGGGGACATTTCTCAAAGAAGGCAATATATTTGACGATGGAAAAGCGGCGGAGCACGCGATCAACGTCCCGAAGGAATACGGCGCCGACTCCACAGAAGGAGTGACCTGGATCGTCTCGGAAAACGTAACCGAGTGCGACATCAGTGCCGCTGCAGGAGGGTACGTCTTATCCAACGCCCCCACTCCACTGATCCTTACGGTAGCATCACAGGCAAACGCCTGCCCTGGCACAATGCACGGTCAGCGCGGGTTTCAAAACCTCGTCCGGTCGCGGCGCCATACTTGCCATGGAAAACGACACTGTGACAAGCATCGATCCCCCCGGCAGTCTCAGACGACTTCTGGACGAGAAGTCTATGCAGGGCTGCGTTGTTGTGTCTCAAGTGCACCGCTGCTCTAAATTTGCACGCCTGTTGACTGCGAAGGACAGTCACAGCGTCGCGCTCGGTCTGAGCGTGGAACCTCCCGTGTCTGGCGTTGTCGACGCGAAACTGGACGCCAAGTGGGTTCGCTCTTCGAGCACCGGCAACTTCAAGTCGAAAGTCGGCAAGGACGGCAAGCGGGATTACTATCCGCTGTTCAAGCTTGTGTCGATGACGGATCAGGGCACGTCCTCGGGCATGCGAGGAGGGGAACTCGAGGAACCTCCTCTTCCAGACGCTGTACCTCCGTGGCAGCTCAAGGAAAAGAGCAACCAGGTGTGACAAGAGAAAGGTGAATTATTTTCCCTTGCCTGTCGCTTGGCACATACTTATTAAACACACCCAGGCTATTTGCACCAGCTGATGAACCGTACCCCATACAATGTACAGCGCCGGCGCTGCCTTATGTATCTTGCGATATCCGAACCCATTATGATGCGTCGGATTAGTTTTCTTCAATTTATTGTATTCCGATAGCCCTTTAATTACGCATGCTTATAATCTTGGCGAACGGTGTCAGATCTAAGAGTTTACCTATTTGCAACACTGATGGGTGCTTTGGAGAAGACGCGGCAATCCAGCTACACTGTGATACAAATGATGTAATCACATGTGCAACAATATTAATACGAGATCATGAAGGCAAAGTATTTACCCTGAGCACATCGATTAAATAGATGCGATGCACTGCGTAAAGACTCGGAGGCGGAGGGTCGTGGCAAGGGCGTGGACTATGGGAGTACTCAGTAGCGTTTGAAGCATGCTGAAAGACTTCACCTCATTTTCTCGCCGGCGCCCATTGAACATTATATACGTATGGTGAGCAGTCGTAAAAATACTGGTACTCCTTTTATCTCACCTGAGCGTTCGCTTCACAGACAAAGCTCAGAACTGATTGATCATGTCCGATTCAGAGTCAGACGATGAACCGTTTTATAAGCTCTACCGGGGGGAGCTGGGAGATTAAGTTCGTGCCGATAGACTTCAAATTGAAACTAGCCAAATCGGCCTTGGTCATGTTGGCGGTAGTGATTGTAGGCGGGGACCTTCAAATGGTATGGCGTGTTTGGGTGTGTTCAGAATCCGCTCACCAAGGATGCTTTGGACCACAAGAAGCAGCAGGTGCCCTCCAAATCGTTGGTTCCCATCAAGCAATCCCTTTCACGTGCCACCAGACAAATTGTGGAGGGGCTGGGATGGTCGAGGTGTTAGATACTACGTATAGACGAGTCTGGCTGTTGATTATCATCGATATGTCCGTTTCACCTACAAATAGCAGTTGCACTCACTTGCAAGTCATTTTGTGCAGGCTTTGCTTAACACACACAGACACGCGTTTTTCTTGCTTTCAAGTTTGCTCCAGATGTGCCTTTCACCTAGTGAACTTGTACTGAATAGCAAACACGCATCGTGGATTGCCCAAACCACCTGCGGCAGAAGACGAGGCGACTGGTATTTGAAAGAATTGTTGCCCCGATAGGTTATCACGTTGCTGTATTGTGCATCGCAGCGTCTGCAATTTGAATAAGTTGAATCATGACACTGTCAGGAAAACCCGGAGTGCCTGAGGCAGTCACGTGGGGGGTATTGCCATTGGGATGCGGTGTCCACAGCATCCAAGATCATGAAACGATGCAAAGGAGCCAGGGTTGACAGCAGTGGCAGCATGGTGGCAATAGTGTACCTGGCCAGCGGATATGCGGGTGCCGCCAGATCCCAGAGAAATTTGTGCGTGCGTGTTCTGAAGCGAAAGCAATATGTGAAATGCCCTATTAGCACCTGATCAAAGCATCACTATCAGGCGGAAAAAGGAGATTTTGAGCGAAGCGGTGACAGTTGATCTGGATTACTGGGTGGCACACCGATGGCGATGCCGAGTCGCATCTTCGAACCAGAGTCAGGGCGAGGGAACTTGGGGGAACACTTCTTATTCTTCTGTAGGCTACTTGCCGTACACAAGAAAAGTGCGGACCAATAGCCGGGCGTCACAAATCCCAACATGGAGTTTCCCACGCCTCTTTGACGCCGGTGCGTCATCCGTGGCATGATACTTGGTGGAGGGGATGGTTTGGAGACAAGGGAGGTCTAGAACTGGGGAGCTCCGTACGACCTCGGAAAGCGAGGAACCACCGGGCGGGTGCGATATCGGTTCGGGAAAGGCTATCGGATATGCGGACGTTCGCCGACATGTTGTGGTCCACGTGGAGGTGGCGGAGAAATCCAGGTGGGTTGCATGGGGTAAGGACTCGAGGGGAAGGGTTCTGGATGGTGATGGGAAGAAGGAGGAGGGGATGGTCGGACGCGGGACGGGCGGAGAGGGGAAACATGGATGGATTGGGTAATAGCGAACAGCGATCGCATCTTAGATCCAGCGCGAGCTCACCCGCGTTGTCACTATTTCACAGTCACTATTGTACAACATCCATCCCCTTTGTTTCTCCTCCCCCTCCCCCTCCATGAATGATAATAAAGTGAGGATGTGGTGCTTACTGTGAGGTAGTTTGAGTCGCTATTTCGGTGCGCCACCCCGCAAAAACAAGCGTCAACAAAGGCTCGTTTCGTGCTGCGCCTTTTCAGTGCTTCGCAAGCGTTGTCGCCTTTTGAAAACCCGGCCGCTGCGCGCAAGTCACTCTAATCGCTACAACGGACCGTCCCGTTGTCGTTAATTCAACAGACCCCCTCCCCCTCCCCCCCCTTGAGGTTTTCATTCAGCTTTACCCCCTTTCTACTTGTCCGTGGGTTCTAACTGCTGCGCCCCGTGCTCCACCGCACACCCTCCACAAGGCTCAGATTGCATTGCCAATAACAGGGGCCATATTATATTCGAGCTTAAGCTTCAGCCACATCTATAACTACTAGGTCTTTACTCTCGTTCCTTTGCCGCTGATGGCTTGTATCTGACCTGCGTGTCATGTAGCGACGGTAGTCTCGAAAGTGAACAACACCGACGCGTCCAGCGCGTCCGTTCTGTAACAACACCAGAGCCTCCACAATACAACAGGATACCAATACATTACACTACAAACCACTCGACCAATACAACACACGCCAGGGAACGCCATGAACAACTTTCCCCAGCAGGGGTATCCCCAACCACACCACCAGCAACAGCCATTGCAGTCGCAGGTGCCCTCCATCGACCCCGCGCTCCTCGCGTCCTTCCGCGCCGCGGGCCAGGGCCAGAACGCGGGCGGCGCCCAGCAGTCTCAGAATGGCGCCAACAGCAAGTTCGGGTACGGCTTCAACCCCGGCATGATGAACGGCCACCAACCACAACCGCACCAGCAAACGCAATCCTCCCAACCACAACAACCGCAATCCACGCAAGCGCAACCACAGCAGGGCCAGGGTGCGCCTGGCATGGGCGGCTTCACGCGCGAGCAGGTCCAGGCGCACTATAACTCGCTGCCGCCCCAACAGCAGCAGATGTTCCAGGCGAAGATGATGGCCGCGCAGATGCAGCACCAGCAGAATCAACAGCAGCACGCAGGCGCGGGGATGGGGCAAGGACAGGGTGGGATGGGAGGCGGGCAGCAGGGCTACACGAACCAGCAGCAGCAGCAGCAGGCGATGGCGCAGCTGCTGCAATCGCAGAACCAGCAGGGGCAGGCGCATCCCCAGCACCCGCAACAACAGCATAATCAGCACAATCCCCAACATCCTCAGCACAGTCAACACGCCCAGCAACAACACGCCCAACACCCACAGCAGCACCATCAGCAGCAAGGGCAGGGGGGGCAACAGCCCCAGCAGCCGTTCTACGGCGAGCGCCCACCTTCGTCCGCGGGCTCGTCCCACGGGATGGGGATGATGCCGCCGCCGCACGTCCCGTCCAACTCCAATCCCAACATGGGCAATATGGCCATGAACGCGAACGCGATGCAGGGGATGGGTGTAAACCCAATGGCCATGAACGCGAACATGGGGATGCAGGGTGTGGGCGGAATGGGCGGCATGCCGCCGCGCCCCTCCTCGCGCCCCGGCACGTCGCATTCCCAGGGGTCGTCCTCCGCACAGAACAACCAGGGTCAGAATCAGCACACACCGAGTCGACCAGGGACGGCGACAGGCGACAGCATCAGTGCGAACGGCTTCGGCGGGGGGTCGAAGCCCAGCACGCCGCATCCCACCAGCGCAGGAGGCATGAGCGGCGCGGGTGGGGGAATGGGAGCAGCAGGGATGGGGATGAGCAGGGAGCAGCAGATGCAGTACCAGCAGCAGATGGCGCAGCAGCAAGCACTGCAGCTCCAGGCGCAGGCGCAATCGCACAATCCACAACAGCAGCATCCGCAACATCCTCAGCATAACGCGCATGGGTTGCAGCAGCAGCACCCGCAATCCCATCCGCAGCTCGGGCATCACAATTCGCACCAGGGACTTCCCCAGCCCCAACATCCCGGACAAGGACAAGGACAACCCCAGCAGCACCAGGGCCAGGGCTCGCCGCCGCCGCCGGGCAGCCCATACCGCGGGGCAAAGCGCAAAGTCAACACCAATGGCATGGGCATTGGTATTGGGATGGACTCGCCCCGCATGGGCACGCCGTCTATGTCCGGTATCGGGATGGGAGGGATAGGGATGGGCCCGCCGATTATGCCCCGCCAGATCTCCGGCTCTGGAGACCAGATGAACGGGTTTGGGGCGCCGCAGGGGATGCCCGGGCTGGGTATGGGGGGTGTGGGAGGCATCGGGATGAACGGAGGAGTAGGTGCGAATGGGGTTGGGGCGGGTGTAGGCGGGGTGAACGTGAATGCGGCCATGTCGATGATGGTGGACCCCACGCGGATGGCTGCGATGGGCGGGGTCGGGGGCATGGGGAATGCAGGGATGGGCGGGGTCGGAGTGCCCAGTAACCCTATGGCCGCTCTGGGCGGGGTATCGGGCATCTCGCGTGCCAATTCAAGCGCGGCGATGGGGAGCATGCCGGGGTTGCCTCAATCTCCTGGACTAGGCCAGGGGATGGGTGGTATGGGCATGCAAGGGATGGGTGGGATGCAGGGGATGGGGCGCGGCGGGCAACCGTCCACGCCTGTGCAGAAGCCAATGCTGCCCGATCTCGGGATGAATATGAACATGCCTATGGGGAATATGGGCAAAATACCAATGCCCTCGCTAGGCGCCGGCATGCCCGCGCGCCTCTCCGTGCCGTCTGCGCCCTCCCCCATCAAGCAGCAGTCCTCCCATGGCTCCATTGGCTCCATTCCCGGCCCAGCACCCGCACCGGTGCCGCCTGGCATCCAGCCCATTCTCCCGCCCCTCCCTGCGAACGTTCATCTCAACCCGTCCGTCACGCGCGTCACAATCGTCCCGCTAGCCGGTTCCGACAAGACTATCCCCGCGCTATCGGCCCAGGAAATCGACGATATCAAGTCCTGGCAGGAGATAGACCGCGATTATGAGGGGATATGGCGGGGCATGCGCGACAGGATGGGCGCGGAGGTGCGGGAGGCGCAGGGTCCTACAAAGGCGCTCTGGTGGGAGAAGGACGCGGTGCCGGTGAACGGTCGCAGGCCGAGAGAGGCGTTTGATGTCAAGTACCCGAGGCAGAAGAAGGATCGGATCAGGGTGAAGCCGGGCAGGAGAGAGGGACTGAAATTGTAAGTTTATGGCGAGTTTTTTGGCGTGTATGCGTGCTAATGTGTGTTGGGCAGACCGAGGAAGCTGAAGCCGGAGGAGGCAAATCGCCCTGAGCAGCTCGTGCCGATAAGGTTGGAGTTTGATGTAGAGCACCATAAGATGCGCGATTCGTTCGTCTGGAATCTGCATGGTACGTGCCATTCCGCTCTGTTCCGCTATGCACCATCTCACATACATACAGACCCGGTTGTAACACCCGAAGCGTTTGCGCAATCGGTAGTCGAGGACTATGCGCTGCCGGCAACATACCATGCTATCATCACAAAGTCAATACAGGATCAGCTGAGCGACTTCCAGATCCACTCTACGAATCCCAACGGCGACTTCAGCGATAGTGACGCTACGCTGGTGCGCGGCGAGCTCGACGAGGAGGATGCTGCGTGGTGGGAGTCATGGCGTAAGCGCCTGCGTGCCGAGCGCCGCGCGGATGGAAAGACCCGCAAGCGGCGACGCATCTCCGTCAAGGCCGAGGATGCGCTTTCGGATGGAGGCGTCGGCGGTGTCGCGCTGGACGTGGATGATATTGAGGTGGACGAAGCGAACATGGTGGATGATATGCGGATACTCATCAAGGTGAGCATAATGCAGTCCATCGGACACGCGGTATGTGCTGATCGGCTTTGGCAGCTCGATATTACCGTCGGTTCGACGCGGTTAGAGGATCAGTTCGAGTGGGATCTGGATAACGCCAATGCCTCGCCTGAACAGTTCGCGGAGATCTATGGCGCGGATCTGGGGCTCCACGGCGAGTACAAGACCGCCATCGCACATTGCATTCGGGAGCAGGTGCAAATGTACCAAAAGTCGCTGTTCCTGGTCGGCAACCCTACCGATGGCGCGGCGGTCCAGGACGAGGAACTGCGCACATCTTTCTTGCCCAGTCTCATCACCGGTGCACGGTCCATAGATCAAGTCCAGTCTTTCACGCCGCTACTCAACTACCTCAGCGACGGCGAGATTGACCGCAACGCAAAGGAGCGAGAGAAGGAGCTCACTAAGCGGCGCAAGAGGAACACGCGAGGCCGGAGAGGAGCTGTATTGCCTGACCGCGAGCCCATTCCGACTCATCGTACGCCTGCTATTGGGTTCCCCGAACTCGACCCATCGACCCTTGCCGCGGCCGTGGCGGCCAGTGCGCCGACTTCCCGACGAGCTGCTGCTGCTGCTGCCTCGCTCACCATCGCAAACATGGTGGCATCAGAAAACGGCACACTTCATATGCCGCAGTCCACCGCTGTGGTATCTCAACCGGCGCCTACAACTGCGAAGAAAGAGAAACCGAAGGGGCTGTTCAAAGCTCCTGCTTTCCCGCAACATATACTCCGTCCTCGCGCCAAAGTCACTGCTCCTACTCCCTCCACAGCGGCTGCTGCGTCGGCTTTGTCGCTGCCTATTGATCATGATGCTGAGAGCGCGCCTGACAGCAGAATGGCTAAAATTTTGTCTGCAAAACGTGCAAGGGAGGCAGAAAGGGATGCTAAGGAGAGAGAATTTGCGGACGGGCAACACGCCAACTACATTGACGGTGTATGGCATTGTTCTAACTGTGGATGCCCCGACGAGATTGCGATAGGACGAAGAAAGGGTCCTCTCGGTGACAAATCGCAATGCGGAGCATGTGGTATGTGTTTTCAGTTACTTTTTACGAATTATGTTCTAACAAACTGCAGGTAAATACTGGCATAGACACAGAAAGCCCATGACTGTGGAGTATAACTCGAGTGCCGAGTTCCATTTGAGCAAAATAAGAGAAGCTGAGCTTGCAAGGACCATGGCCAGGAAGAAGGGCGGCGCTGCCGCATTACGAGCTCAGAATCTCAGCGTTTCTACTCCAGGACCCGATGACGCTGAACCACTAAACTCCCCTCGCCCCTCGGAGGTTCCAGAAACACCTTTACGGAATAATACGCGCGAAAACAAGAGGGCCGTTTCACCGGCATCGTCTTCCTCCAGCGATTCTGAGCCTCCGCTTGCCCAAACAGTTGCCAGAACGAATGGTTCCACACATTCCGTGCCACCTGGATCCACGTCGTCTCGCCCGCCATCGTCAAAACAACCGCCACCGGTTAGTCAATCAGCACCTGCTCCTTCCTCAGGAGCTTCGGCGTCTCCTGCGACTGCTCCACCATGGCTAATACAAGCCATCGCAGCAATGCGATCCAAATACCCCGACGATTCATTTGTCCTGAAGAGGATCAATGGCACGGAATGGCGCGTGAAGTGCACGGATTGTCCTGGCAAGGTTTGTGTTCGTTTCCTGTGCAATACCTCAACTTCTCACTGATATTTTTGAACAGCTGTATACCCCCGGTCCAGGTGACACCCTATCGAACTATGAAGTGCATCTGAAGAACCGTAATCATCGACAAAAGGTCAACGACCGCAAAAATAATATTCAGCATTCCTCTTGAGCTCGTCGTATTGCTTTCTGTCCGTTACGTTTGTTGTATATTGCGTATTATGTTTGTATTTCCCCATACTTCTTCTCGGAGTTCAATAAGCATCTTCACTGAAATTGCTGCAGCTTTAAAGATTCGGTAATATCGGATTGGTAAGAAGCTCGAGCCTGGCATGTGGCGGCATTTTGGACCCGCGGGGCCCGTTTGTCCGAGTTTTACTCATGGCCTTTACTCACAATCAATATTGTCGTTTGTCCGTTTTTACGCATAGCCTTCGGCCGTGCGAGATGGATTTTTGTCAGAACTTTGCCAATGGCCTTCATAGACATAATCGGGGAGCCCGTCAGCAAACGCGAATTAGCATCACTTGGCGTTGGCTCGGAGCGTAATAGTCTGCTGCTTCGGTCACCCGTTGCTGGCGGCAGCGGGCAGCAACTTCCCAGTCACAATTCCCATACATTTACTTGATCAGGGATTGTTCGATTAGTCGTGTCGCAATTTACGAGGTCTTGTAAGTTCCCTGGGCTGCCGTCCGTGTCCGCGCGGATCCGGTGTTGCTGTTGCTACCGGATATCATGATGTTCTAACTTTAAGATACACCCGCTTCATAATCCGCTTCATCACGTGATATGCGCGAAATCGTCGTATTTCATTAAATACAGTCTTCCGGTGTCCGATCTCGAAAAAGTGGGCACAAGGTACTGTGGGGAATTATATTGCCAACAAAACCTTGCTGGCAGAATCTTACAACAATTGAAATGGAGACCTGAATTTATCAAATGAGAGCACTAACAGCCCTTAACTATCCTAAACCAATCTAAGATTAATTCCAGTCGCTCATCATCCAATTTCCAAAAACTACTCACAAGGTTTTGTTGCTAATCTAATTCCCCACAATACCTTGCGGCCACTTTTTTGAGATCGGATACTGGAAGACTGTAATTAATGAAATACGACGATTTTGCGCACATCACGTGACGAAGCGGATTATCAAGCGGTATATCTTACCATTGATCGACTGTCAGCATTGGGAACGTATAAGCTGCCCCCGCGGTCTCGGGGTTTGTAGTCTGTACACATACTTAAGACGTGTAGACGCGACCTACAGGACAACTTGAACCCTTTTCCAACATGTCCTCGGAGCAAACCTTCCAGATTGATATTACGTCAGAGCGGATTGCTCTGCTCAAACAGAAGCTCTCGCTCACCGTTTTCCCTGATGAGTTGGACGACGCTGGCCGGGACTATGGTGCCCCGCTCAGCGATATCAAGCGGCTCGTCGCATATTGGTCTGACGGCTTCGACTGGAAGGCTCAAGAGGCTGCCATCAATGCTGACCTGCCCCAATTCACGAGGGATATCGAGGTTGATGGGTTTGGAAAGCTGAATATACATTATGTGCACAAAAAGAGCACTGTGACAGACGCGATTCCACTGCTGTTTGTGCATGGCTGTGAGTTGTTGCCAGTACTTCTCCCTTAATGAGCTGACATCCGAGCAAACGAAGGGCCAGGAAACTTCTTGGAAGTCCGCAAGCTTCTCCCGCTTTTGACAGACCCGTCTCCCGATCATCCAAGCTTCCATGTCGTCGGATTCAGTCTGCCAGGCTTCGGATTTTCCGAGGCACCGAGCAAGAAAGGCTTCGGTACAACACAATATGCAGAGGTGCGATAAAGCCTCAAGGCTTGCAACTATACCACAGCATTCTCACCCTTCCCTTAGGTCGGAAACAAAATTATGCTTGCGCTGGGATATAACGAATACGTCACCCAAGGCGGTGATTGGGGACACTTTGTGAGCTTCAATCACATGTAAACTATGGCTTTGTCTGGACCTCACAACGTCGTACATAGGTCACGCGCAAAATCGCCCTCGACTACGGGGGTAAGAACTCCAAAGCTTGGCACACCAATTTCCCTATGTGCGCTTCTCCTTCTCCCCACAAGAATCCTGCTAACTCTGCATAATCCACCTCAGTGCGGCACCTCCACACCCGCTCTGGAACCCGCTCAGCTTTCTCGGCCTATTGCTGCCCGGGTCTTGGAGTGAGGCTGAGAAAGCCGGTGTCGCGCGCTCCCAAGCCTGGCTGAAAGACGGGCACGGGTACTTTGAAGAACACAGCACCCGCCCGCAGACCATTGGCTACTCCCTCGCCGACAGTCCCGTGGGGCTACTCGCGTGGATATACGAGAAGCTGCTCGAATGGACGGACGACTACCCGTTCACCGACGACGAGGTGCTCACCTGGATCTCCACATACTGGTTCTCGCGCGCGGGCCCCGCTGCGTCCTTGCGCATCTATTACGAGGTGGGGCACGAAAAGGGCGGTATTGAGGTGACGGGCCCCCCTCCAACGATTCCCATGGGCGTGGCGTACTTCCCTAAAGAAGTCGTCAACCTACCCAGACCGTATGTGGCTCTTCGCAGTTGTTGGGATAAGCCAATATTGACGGAAGTACGTTGCAGGTGGATGTACCGGCAAGGCAACCTCGTGTTCAGCAATGAGCATGACAAGGGCGGCCACTTTGCCGCATTTGAGCAGCCTGAGCTGCTTGCAGGGGACCTGCGGAAGATGTTTGGGCGCGGTGGGCCGGCCTTTGGTGTCGTACCCGGTAAGACGGGGTTCTAATGTTGCGCATATACTCTATCCTCGACGCGCATGGCTCGGCTTTTGCCAGTGACTACTATTGTGTTTGTGTAATGTAGCTCTCGCGTGTATACGTCTTGTGAAACACGATACAATGGGACCTCTATTCGAGGTGAAATATCATGTGGTATTTGTTGGGTATTTGTCAGGTACATATCGTACTTTTCAAATGCCTCGTACGTAGACCCTGGTACCGGCCCAATTCCCTACCAGGTATTGGAACAAAGATTTTCTGCAGTAATAGGGGTGTGACGTACTGGAGAGGACCTCATCGATGACTGCTAATGGGATGCAGCAGAGCAAACTGAGAAAGGAACGCGTTGTTGACGCGTTGTTTGGTTGAGTTCTCACGCCCACAGGGCAGCTTGAAAAAAGTTGTCCTCAAAGCCTCTCAAAGCCACCTCGAGCTCGACGTAGTCCTTAACAATTGGTAGCAAATTTCACTTTCACCACGATATGGTCCGTTCATGTCCCATTCCATACTCAAAGTCGCTGTTGCTGGCATATCTGTGCGTGTATAGCCGTAAATGTATCGGAATGCATCACTTCAGCTTTGAAGTCCGTGGATGTCGTGCAAGACAGATGAATGCAGGCAGGGTTTAGGATAGAATTCTGGGTAGGAGGAAATAAACAGCACTAGTCCTTGGCGCGTCTCGCCGCGTTAATAGGCGGCACTTCACTCATCCGCACTAATGCTCGCGTCACGCTAGCGCCAGTCAAGCTCTTGACCGGAGATGTCCGCGCATCCATGTCCCCCTACCATCTCGGGCACAAGACTCACGCTACCCGGATTCCAATATCCCCTTTTCATCCGGCGCTCCTAGTTCACCCTCAGTAGGCGTTCGTGCTCGCGGGGGTGAACATGATATACAGCTCGACGCCTGCAACGTGCATGGAGAGCGCTAGCCATAGCGCGGCATCGGGAATGCGAGGTCCAGCGCAGCGCCTATCAGTGATTCGGACCACCAGAGCTGGTAAAGCCTTATACACATTCTCAGGACTCGGAGTGACGGTTAAAACTGGACGGCGCAGATCGTCTGTCGGCAAGTCATATCCAGAAGGGGAAAGATAGGACCTAAAATGCGGCCCACGGGAAGAGGACATCATGAGTACGTCGCAGGAGCTGACGAGGATTGGACGAGGATGGCAATGCATTCGACCTGCACCGGTGCTAGTTGATGTATGCGGGCCCCTGCTCCCCACAGGCACAGAGGCACAGAGAAGGCACAATAGCTTTCAGTGATGAAGCCGGTGGAGTGAATTGACGACATCAAACCCAATGAACGAGGAGTAAGATTTTGAAAGTAAAAAAGACAGCAACTCGGCGGAGCCCGACTATGATTGCCCGTCTCGGACAAAACCCTGAAAATGAAAAAAAATGTTGTGAACTTGTGATCCTGTGGGATCCTCTATGATCACGTCGGAAAAAATCTTAGGATTGTGATCACAACTGATCATACAGGATCACAACCTGAATTTATACAATTTTTGTGCTCTCGGCTGTGAATTTTTTTAGAATGTTGTGAACTAATCCTCGCTGATCAGCTCTGATCCTCTCTGATCCTTCATGGTCACATCTGGTGTAAAAAGCGATTTTGATGGTCCTGACCTCCGCCACCCCCTGCTGCCACCGAATGCCAAGGATCTATTTCTGTACTAGGCTGATGAGGATCAGGCCCATCAACGCGGCATAGCCCCGAATGGGCTTAGCATCAGCCGACACTGAATGCAACCTTTACAACAACAACCATCCCGGATTCCAAACGGTCTCGGTGACTTCCTCGTCAGTAGACTCGAGCGATCGACACTGGTCCACGTCTTGGCTCCAGCTCCACCTCGTTCACACACCCCATCCACACACTGGCACACAATCTGCCCCAGCCTGAAGGCGTCCGCGGTCTGTCCAAGACTCTAATGTCGGCGAAGATGGGATCCATGGCAGCCCGGCCTCGCGATCGTGGATGTTACCAAACCCGCAGCAAACGAGTGGTACCACGTGAAGCTCTCCGCGCTCCTCGATCTCGGGGTCGACTGCTTCAAGGTATGCAACTAATCATCACAATCATATTCATAACTCGTCACCTGTCATCTAACCGCGGAAGAGCCCACAGACCGACTTCAGCGAGCGCATCCCGCACGCCGATGTGCAGTCCCACGATGACGTGGACCCGATGCGGATGCACAACGCGTACTCGGTGATCTATAATGACGCTGGCCGTGTTCGGGCTGCTGGAGGAGCGCTTCGGGAAGGGCGAGGCGGTCGGACAGGGTCGGACTCGTATTTGCACGGGTGGTGGCCGCTGGTGGGCAGTGATTCTCTGTTGTGCGTAGAATGCTTCCCTCTCTCCCGCGCTTCTCTTGAAGATTACGTTGTTGTGGGGTTACTTACAGCATCGGGGTGGCAATTGCGAGTCGACGTGGGAGGCGATGGCGAAGAGTCTCCGCGGGGCGCTGAGTCTCACAATCTCGGGCTTCGTGTTTGCGTCCCATGATATCGGCGGGTCGAGTGGCACCCGCCTCCGGAGATATATCAGCGCTGGGTCGCATACAGGCTGTTCTCCTCCCACTTCAGGTAAGCCTAACCCCCAATTCATTTCCAAATTCCGTGCCATCGCCCCCCATGCTCACGTGTTGTCATATGTGCAGGCTACACGGCTCCGGCTCGTACCGTGTGCTACCCCTTCCCCTTCGGCCCTCGCCGCTTAAAGTTGTAAAACTGACCTTAATTATCTTGACGGCTGCCTCGTTTATCCGGCCCTAGGCGCCCTCGAATCGAACATGATCACCTCATCTACTCACACGGCGTCGTCTCTCGTCTCTCGCTGGGCTCCATCCACGCCATCCGCGACGCCTCGATGTGGCTCTGCGCCGCAAACGGTGAGGATGCGGGCGGCTCGGCGAGCATCACGAAAAAAGCCAGAGCGTGGAAAGCGGGGTGCAGCGACGAGGGGGATCCGGAAATGCTGCGTAGCTCAGCTAACCGACTTTCGAGTCATTTGATTTGATTTCGATTGGGGCAGTTCTTAGCCACTAAGAAGACGCTGGAGGCGAATATGCAGTCGACGGTGCTGTATCCGCCCTGGCGCATGCTGTGGGTACTGCGTGTCACCGACCTGCAGAGAAGAGATGTCGATCGTCATCGTCGGACTTGCGCTTGCGAACGGCCGATCGTCATCGTCGACAACGTCGGCTCCCATTCCTACGCACATCGACGAGTGATTCTTTGATCAAATTTAATGAGAATACTTGCTTGCTATTAATCCAGTTTGTCCGATAACAATTGCTGTTATATTGGGCGAGATCGGGTGCACACGATGGGCGCTTGTTCGCCGCCGCACAGATTCTCGACCACTTTTGATTCTCTCCAGCTGGCCACACCGTAGTTCATTTAATTCTGACCATCTCATATTGTATTAGGGTACTACTTACATGATATCTGGGAATTGTAATACAACATACTTTTCGGCTCCTGCAGCTCACACACTCAGTCATGATCGACCTGGTCTCGCACTCGGCACCTCATCCCACGGCTCTGAAGTTCAGCTTCTACGTCGGTTAGGCGTACTTGGCTATTCGAGCGAGGATGAGTTAATTGAGACGCTAATGTATAGGTTTGATGTGGAGACTGGGCACGCACATGGAATGTGTGCGTGTGCACGCGCTCTCCCTTGTAGAGAGTGGGGGTCCGCTCAAAATGTTGAATAGTATCCCCCGCACATTTTGAGAGCGCGCAGGGGCTGGCAAACGGCTAGGGGTGATGATATGAAGGTGGGAGTGGGGATGTACGCACTATCCCGACAAGGGATGCGCGTGCGCGCATATTTGGTCTTGAGCCGGGCGGTCAGTCTGAATATCAATCCAAATGTACCCCCTCACGGTTTGAGAGTATTTAGTGGGCTGGGTTTGAGGTACCGGGCGTGTAGAGCCGAGGCGATGCTGCAGAGGAGGGCGCGTGTGGGACGACACACGAGAGAGGGTGTCCGTTATATCGGTGTCCGTGTATGCATCTGAAACACGTCCAAAGATGCCAAGTACTCGACACGTTGTGTCGAGGAGCACAGGGATGGGTTTGGGGCCGGGGACGATACAGTAGGAGGGGAAGAGGGGCCCAGAATTGCAGCTAGGGCTGCGGGGTCCTGGACTGTGCCTACAACTCGAAATAGTCAGTAAAACAATCATAAAACACGTCACTTACCTGTTGTGAATGGTCCCAACCCGCGCGCCCGCTAATCCGTTCTGATAGTGGTGGTGGTAGGAGGAGAAGAGACGACGATCGGAAGGGTCGGACTTGCGCTTCCGAACAGCCGATCGTCGTCGTCGACAACGCCGGCTCACATTCCTACGCGCATGAGTAATAGGTATGTGACCGAGTCGGTAAGTAATATCTCAATACTCACCTGAGCTCCCTCTTGTTTATCCGATACGATTTGCTATCATATTGCGTGAGATCGAGCACATACGATGGGCGCTTATTCGCAGCCTCACTGATTCTCGATCACTTTCGACGCTCCCCAGCTGGCCGCAACATAGTTAATGGAATTCTAACTGCAGTATATTATTTTTACATGCTAGATACATGATATCTGTGAATAGAAATTTTTTTTTATCAGAATTTGCCATTGTGGTAGCACGAACAATGGTTCGCCGTGAGCACCGCGTCAAGATCTGTACATCCCATCTGTTCTTGACGTGTGTTTTCAGCATTCATTGGGCTCCCCTCTATCAATTTGCAACCGGTCTTCTATATCATGCTATAGCATGTAAATAGAATCCCCTCGTGTACTTTAAATTGATTATACATGTATCCTGGGCTCATAGTATAATGATATATGGTAAAAAAACACAGAAATGACCATTACCAGCTCTCCGAGAGTGCACATGTTGCGTAGTACCATTACGGCTACATCTGTAAAGCTCTGTACATGAATATGCAAAATCTGAGAGAGTCTGTATTGCATGGGGTGATCAATGGGTCTAATATGCGGGTGAATATCGTCATTTTAACCCCTGGGAAAAATGTGGTGTAATCAATTGTCCCAAGCTCATATAAATATATCACAGTCATTTAGATGTTTCTATAGACATCATATAGTCTTGAGAACCAGCTATAGGAGAGCATAGAATCTTTCAACCTGCCCAACTATTCAACTTTCGTGGGTGCTTGCGAAATGCTGACAAAGCATACAATATCAGAGCGTACAGTGATCATTATATAATTAAAACTTGACGAAGACCTTTATATAGTGCATATAATGAGATTAATGATGTCTATACTGGCTCGGCGAGTCTGCTATCAAAGCTGGAGGAGGACGGAGGGCAAAGTGGCTGAAGTTTTTTCAGCCACTTCCCTTTCTAGGCATTAGTCCGACGAGACGATCGAGGAGCTGTCGTCGTCTGCATCCTCCTCACGACCACTTCCCCATCCCGCATGCTCACTCCTCCTCACTAAATCATCTCGAACTGACTGCAGTCAATAGTGCCCTGCATTTGTAAGTTCTGAATCATGATATAAATATTTATACCCGCTAATGACTATGTTCCAGTGCTTTCGTGATCCTCGCATTCACTCGTGGTCCCAGCGCCTGCGCAGTCCTATGCACGCCCCAGCCGGCACCCATCCCTTCCTTCATTATGTACACACACTAACACACCTGCCCGCTCGCTGTACCAACCAGCTCCTACCCGCACGCACAGTCGGCCCCCACACAGCCCGCATGTTTATCGGCAGTCACACACACCCTGCCCCCATGTGTGTACACCACCAGCTTGTACACTCGCATTCTGGCCCCATGCACACTCTCTATCCATATATCCGCACTCAAGCCCTCGCGCATGCCTACGTTAATCCTCAAATGCATAACACACATCTCACGCCGGATCCCCACTCGTGCATGACCTATACCTACCTAACCGTACACCATACTGCATGTATCTACTGTCTATTTGAGCCCCAATATAATTTTTTTACCCCACTGTTCACTTGCCCAGCGGTATGATGTCTTTCTGAGAATCAGACCATAGTATTGTATTTTACCCGGCCCACAGACGGGCGGGGACTGCATTAAATATATAGGTACATTTATCATACCTACCTCCTGGTTTTCACCCAGGAAATTTACCTGAAAGTCGAAAAGCTACAGCGGCGGGCGGTGACGGCGGCGGGCAGCGAGCGCGAGCATCGGGACGGCGCCGAGCACCCGAAACATGATGGCAGAAGTGTCAGCGCAGCCAAGAGCGGAGTGCCGCCGCAACTACCAGTGAGCACCAGTTGACTTCGATTGTGGGATGCTGCAACGTGAATATAAGTTAATAATAATTTACGGGAGCGGGATTTGGACTGAACTCTAGCGAACTGATATAATTGGTGCCTGTTTCGCGATCGCCATCATGCCAAGAGTGAGCAACACATGGATGTCTTTATTAATAGGCGGGGTCGGCACGATGTACCGGCCGTGTGGCGCTTGAATTCATAGCATTTCACACTGATTCACAACATTTAGAATGTCTGCCGATGCAATTTCAAGATTTTCAATGTTGTGAATTTAAGTTGTGATCATCGATGATCTTGTGAACATCCAGGGCACGGCTCGGCAAAACCGGCGTCAGAGCTAAAGTCTAAATGGCTATCAAAATATCTAAAATTGGCGCTATTTCTGTGATCATAGGGGTTCCGAGAGGATCCCATCATTCCAGAGAGGATCATAGGGGATCCGCTATGATCACAAGATTTAATTTATATTTCAAGGGTTTTGTCCGGGACGGGCGTGGATACCCGACTGATGTTGTAAGCACATTATGCAATCGATACGGAGCACTGCACGACGAGCGGATGAATCGATAGTCGGAGATCCACAGAGATCCACGTATGAGAACAAACTACGAACGTGAAATCATGAGTGTTTGGTGAAGGATGATGGATGTTCAAATTGAAACTGAAAGTTCGAGGATGATTGATCACGTTACACTCATTCGCATCCACTCCGCGTTCATGTCTTCTCCACAGACCACACATAATACAGACCAAGATGAAGGGAAATCCCGTTTCCCTCTGCTCCTCTCCTACGTGACTATCAAAATCGATTTTGTCAAGAGTGTGGAGATATTGGAGGATGATGAGGCCACCGCCGCCGCGCAAGATGCTGTTAGCAAAGTCTATATAGGCTATCTTTCTTTTGTATGTATGTTCCTTTCTGCATGTATGGGAAGAGAATGGGTTGAACGTTCCTAGTACGGAGCCTGGATGGATGACGAGGATCGCGAGCATTCCGACTACGTGATCCATCCACTACGATCAGGTCTTTCAAAGTCATCGCTAGACGAGTTCATCGAAGAACACATGTGCACACCCGTCTTCCCGAACACCGACCACCCGTCTCGCGAGCCTCTCACGCCGAGTGCCCCCCTGCCTATCGGTTGGACCCATTGCTACCATGCGTCCTTTGAAACGGTGTCCCTACGTGTCCCTGTCAGCTACGGAAAGAATGAATCGCCCATTAAATTGCTTATGATTTCTCGGGCCAAGCACATTGCTGATATCAGGGAGGACAATACACGTAGAGCGAAATTGATGCAAGCATCACAAGGGGTCAACTTGGCGCCAATAGCTGGATTTCGAGAACACGCCTCTTCCCCCACATCTAGCGAAGAGCAGGACAGCTTTTTACCCTCGCGACAGTCTGCCTCATCCCGAGGGGGTACCATCTCTGTTGCTTCTGTGGATGACGACGACACAACGAAACCCGTGCCACCCCCTATTGCGGCCATATCTTATGATATTGCTGCTGTACCGTCATTAGAAGACCCTCAGGACCTCTTGGCAGAGATCAAACTCATAGAAACGTACGTCCACTGCTATTATGGTGCCATGTATGTCGCGCTGTATACTGAAGGAGCATCTCAGATTATACCACGAAGCGTACGCGCGAGCACCGGCGAAAAGAGCGCGTGCCAAAGAAGAACTGGCCCATGCTATCGAGGAGGCCAAGAAGCTTGATGAGGCCACCTTCAGTCACCCCCGGTTCAAGCACAGCTCTGTGCCTCAAGCGGAGGACCATGCGCTCCCTCCCGCAAATTCGAGTGCCGCCCAAGAAATTTCCCCAAGCTCTAACAGCAATCTCATCCACAAGGTTGTGTCATTCTTTCGTAAAATCTCGAATCAGTGCCGTTCCTGCTAAACCCGCCAAATATTCGCCTGGGACTCTTGTCGCTTCAGAGAAGTGTGCCGAAGCGGGGGAAAGGGATTGGCCGTGTGGTGTTACTAATGAACAGCCGCGGGCGAGAGGTGTGATTTACTTTCGCGGCTCTTGATCACACACACTAAGCGTTTGGTCCTGCTTTTCAGAGATTTCACTCCCAGTGAATGGCGTGCCGGGGTCAATGGCAAAATCGGCGTGTCTCGTCGTCTAGATCCACGAACGATTGGAACTTATCGCTTTGACGCTAAAGATCTTAGTTGGAGGGCTGTATAACAATTGCAAGATTCAGGGCTATTCGCGTTTAAACGCGAATGCGACTTGTGCCGACCTCTAAATTCGAATTCGCGAAACAGTGACTCGAAAGGCGATGAACCTTCATCTTCAAAGTTATTTATCTTGATGTTATCTTGTAATACTTACATTCCATCAGCAACACATTCGTTGGCTACATAAATATCAATTTGAATATGACGGGTGCTCTACACCAACTCTTCATTCATACTGCATGATAGATTATTTGATCCTTTTGACTACACGTAGCCTGATGATTCTGATATGATATGCAGGGTTCCTCATTATATTAACGTAAGTGTGCTATGGTTGGTACATGGTGTGTGGGCAGGGTTTAGGGCTGCGATCAATGGTGCTCGGCACCATCAACGCGCCATACTTTAATCACTCCCGCCCGATCGCCGCTCACAATACCGCCCCTGAACGGCGCATCGATGCACGCCAAGGCGGTCACGATGTCCTGGTGCGCTCTGAGCAAGTTCTGTTGGTTGTTTGTTATGAGAGACATGCGCTGCGGTGGTCGGTTCGCGTTGCTTGCCACCGTCGAGGCGTCTGGCCACGTTTCCATGCACTTGGTCGTAGTGCTAGAACGGATAGTGCTAAGATGCATTATGAATTAGATGCAGCTGATTTTGATAAGAAGAATAGGGCGTACCTGTACGTGGGTTTTTCAAGCTCAGATTCCACCCCGCTCAGCACCGCCGTTCGTTCCACCTTCGCGATATCCCACAACCGCACTTTTCGATCCTCTGACCCGCTGATCAAAAAGCCCTTCCCGAAAGCGCGTGATTGAGGGTTGCCTTCACCCCCGAACTCACTCACTTCTGTCCTGTGCCCCGACTGGTGTCCGCCGAATTCCGTGCCCACAATTATTGCACGTACGGTGGGTGAGGGTGTGGATAAATATGCTTCTTGGCCGGAGGAGCTTGAAGACGCGGTCTGTGGGCGCTTAGTGGGAAAGCCTCCCGGTATGCTGGTTGTTGTTGGGTAGCTTGCAGCTGATTGAGATTGGCGTGCGCGCACGAGCGCTGCAATGGCGGCAGCTGGATTGCTCTCAGCTTCTAGTGCTACTGTGTTGGCTGGTTCCGGCGTAGATGGAGCTGAATCTGGCTTGAGGGACTCGGGATCGGTGCCAGTGGTGTAAATTTCCACCAACGTCGACTTCTCAATGTCCCACACCTCCATCAGCGCTGTGCCCGCGTTTGCGCTTGGTATCTCGCCACCGCTCTCTACTGCGACGATGACCCACTTCCCACGCCCCTTTGTTGGGTGTACAACACACTGGTGTACTCGTGACGGTCTCCCGGGCATGTTATGGCTTTGGCCAACCTGCCAACTCTTTAACAGAAGTCCAAACCGGCGGTCCCATAGACTCAGCACGCCCGTAACAGTCCCGACAATAATCCACGCGTGTTTGCGGTCTAGACAGAGGCAAGTAATAGGTCCAAAATGGCGCGGATTTTGCATACTCTGCGTGATGCGCATGGTGCGCAAGTCCATAAGGGTGATGGTGGAGTGGGTGGTAGCATATATGAGATTGGAGGCTTGATCTGATGAATTTATTAGTGTGATACCAATAACGACAAATGATAATGACGAACCTGTGTTGTAGTGCGACATACAAGTGATGTACTCTCCAGGTTGTTCGACTCGATGTTCACGAATGACTTGCAATTTGTTGTATTTGGGCAGGGTGCCGCCCTGGCTCAAGTGGACCCTGACAACATGCAGACTCCCATCGTCTGCCGCGCTCGCAAAACAGTGCACACCTTCCAGTATGCAAACGGACTTCACCCGGGCGTGATGTTGGCTGTAGGTGTGCCTTGGCTTACTGGTGACATTCCGCTCCAGCCGCGCAGTGTCCCAAACTTTAACGGTCTTGTCATCTGAAGAGGAGACGAAGAACATGTGGTCCGGAGACACCGCCAGCCCTGTTATCGCGTCTGAATGCGATCCAAGGTGAGCGATAAGGGTTGCTTCTGTGCGTCTTGTCCCATCGCGAGAGGCAAAGCTTTGACGGACGGCGTTTCGTCGGCGAATAGGACCCTCGTGAACGCTAGGGCCGAAGTCGTGTTGCATTTCCCGGTTGCTATCTAGGTATATGTTCTCGAGGAGATTGCTGATCCCAGGCTCCTGTCCGTCTGATATGAAGACATTAGCGAGAAGGAAATAAATAGGAAAGCATGCATCACACCATATGTGGATATCGGCAAGATTGACGGTGCGCCATGTCTACCACCACGTAACGTAGAATGTGGTGAATCTCTTCCAGAACGTTCAGGCGACCCCTCCGAGCGGAGCTTAGAGGGAGCCTCCAGAAGCCCGGTGGCGTTCGCTTTCGATGATCCCACTGCAGCGACCGCTTTCTGACCATCGATGCTGCCTATGTACAGTCGGTTCGGCCGGAGTGTAGCTGAGTTCGTATTGGAAACAACGGACTCAGTCGGGCTTCCCGGCCGGTCGAACGCCGATGGTAGGGTCAACCCAGCTGGCTGCGAAGACAAAGACGGCAGCGGTGATGTCACGCTTCGATGTTCTCGAGCAGCGGACGTGAGACTCAGAGAAGATCCCGATGCATTGAGTGTCGCTAGTCTGCGTCGCAGGTCTTCATACGGCGTACCACCATGATCAATGCTCACAGCACGGCTCGTTCTTGGTGTTCCTAGTACTGGTGTTCGCAAGGAAGCCGCATCGAAGGTGGATTTCAGTGGAGTGAGTGCGCGGGATGAACGTGGGGTGATGTCGGGCAGGCGAGACTTGAGAAACACGGTCTGAGGCACCACCCCAAGTTTCTGTAACTCCACATCGCCAGCGATTCTGAGGGTCTTCTCTGCTTCCGGATCGAAGCTCACGCGGGAAGCAAAGCTACGCCATCGTTAGAGCCTTATATGAAAATGAACGGTGGAGAGACCGACCTTGACATGGCATTGGCCAATTTTAAGATGTAATCTCGCATTGCCAAGAGCTTTGCTTCATCGCTCGAAGACATGCCTAGGTTGTACAGCTTGGCGAGCTGGGCCTCATCCCTATTCATGCAATGTGGTTAATAAAAATACTGCCTGATTTCCAAATGGCATACTCGTCTGATTTATTGCGGGCAATTGCCACACCTGATTTCCGTATCGACATGACGCTCTCACGAGGAGACTCCAGCTTCGAGGCCGCGCGCCGGTGGCCTCTCCAGAAATTGGTTTTGTCCGCTCTCTGTGCCCATATTACAGCAGCATCAAACACCTTTCTGGTCAACTGCACAGCGCACTCAATAAAATGCCCCTGCTTCTGTGAAAGGAGAGGAACGCACCGGGGTCTTCATGGCAGTCAAAAGACTTAGATCGTCAATTGTCTTTATGTCCGATTTCAAGAAATGTCGGAGAGATGGGTACAGTATACACCACACGTCACTGGCGGGGAGATGTTTCGCGGATGCCGAGATGAACGCGGCAGCTCCCTGACGAATCCAGATGTTAGGGTGGTATAGAAACCCGAGTGTGGCGCTCATAAGTTCCCAAATGCGCATCTTCTGGAACAATCCGAGTTCGCAGAGACTGGTAAGCGCTGCAAGTACTTTAGAAACTACCGTCTCCTCAACATCTACAGGCCATATACATGAGTATATAAACATGATAATGCAGATGATCAACCTACCAGATAGCGCTTGGATCATCAAAGGGAGTATATACTCCTCTAAGCTCCTCCCCCCTGCGCACGCAGCCACATCAACAATGCTCTCGAAGAACGCATATCGCAAGAGCCAATCACGATCGTTCAAATAGGTTATCATGTGACTGAGGAGAACGTCGTTGGTCCGCTGCCGCCCGAGGAATATACACAAGGAGGATATGTTGTGCAGCACGGCACGCTTGACGACGCTGGATGGATCCATGAGAAGCGCGGAAAGCTGCTCTTGGATACTAGTTTGCAGGTCTGCCAAGCTGGAGTCGTAGGACACCTACCATGGAGGTGTATTGTTATCAGGGGTAAGATTTTGGGGACGCGTGAAAGGACGAACCTCATGATGCGTATCATCAAACTCCTTCGCATCATTAGTCAATTTGAATGTACCGTGTGCCTTCAGTGCCTGGCCCATCTCAAGATACCTTACTGCCGTGTCCGCAAGCTGCACGATACACTGCGCATACGTGCAGCGCACAGACACTTCTGGGTCTTGAACGAGGTAACGGATGTTTGGGATGATGTACTCGGGGAAGATGGCCGCGTTGGATGGAGTGATGACAGTCACTAGCATTAGCTATCCCTGCAATCAGCACGTAGGTCATATCCAACGAGGAATGGGACTTACGATTTGCATCAAGCTGCGCAAACCAGCTGCACGCACAACAGCTGCCTCATCGTGGAGCAAGTCCACGATATACGGAACCATGCGATCAAGCTTGGCCTCGTCTGTCAGATGTGGAGACAGGGCCAGGAAGACATCCAAAGCGCGGAGCTTTGAGCTGGGGAGTGAGCAATTGCGAACATTGGCGCTGATGAGCGAGAGGATAATCAACGCGGGGCCATCTGTGTATTGGTTCAGCATCATGGTAAGATACTTGCAGTGTAATTAAAGCTCACCTTCTGTAGCGGCCCGTCTGGATCCCGCAGCGCCTGCCTTCAAGCTACTCTCCCTATTCGGTATATGTAGTTCCACAGGAAGGATGTCCATCATCGGCTTTCCGGCCACTTCACCGCCATATCCATAATCGACTTTGACATCCCCAATCTCAGCCTCCCACACGCGTTCGAGATCGGCTTCCGGAACAAGGTACGCCTCGACGCTATCGTAGTCCCCCCAGATACGCTCGATTCGCGCATCAGAATCGCTAGGAAGCGGTGCATCCCCTCCGCCTGCGCCTGCAGTTGAAGCTGTGGGCTTGATGGTGGACGCTGAGGAGACTGATGGTGCGATAGAATGTGCACCGGTTCCCGTCGAAGAGGGATTTCCTGGGTGTTGTGGGTGTGGAGAGGAGGGTGAGAAGGGTGAAGGGGAGGGCAGATCGTTGATGGAGGACACATAGTTGTGCAAGAAAGAGTAGAAGCATTCTGGGAAGACACGCCCTGGCCCTCGCGCTGTGTGGAGAAGCGTGTCGAAGGTAGGCCGTGCGGAGGAGTCGAGATTTATCATTTGCTTTATCATCATCTAAGGCAATGTGAGTTCACAAACAGGATTGCACGGAGAAGAACAGAGACTCACCCTAACGCCCTCGTCTTCGATTGTGCCTAGTGTGCCATCGACGGAAAGCTCGCCCTCCCGATACTTGAAGAGCTGACTGAGCGTGAATAAAGGCGCGCCGTCGAGAAACAGCTCTGCAATCACGCATCCTGCGCTGAACACGTCCATCGCCTCATTGACCTTCCCTCCTCGTCCCCCACTCTCTCCCCCGTCGGCATCACTGTCCCTCTGCTTCTTCAGTGAATCTGGAGCCTCCCCTTCCTTATAGAATCGCTCAGGCGCGACATAACATGTCCGCCGGCCGCTCGTATCGAAGAAGAATGAGAAGTCTGCGGGATCATCGAGCGGCAGATAGGTGGGCTTGTAGGAGGCGAAGTCGGTCAGATAAAGCCAGTTCCACGATGTGACGAGGATGTTCTCGGACTTGATGTCCCCGTGTGAGAGCTTGCGATTGCGTGCGTCGCGCAGCGCAGTGAGGAGCTGGAAGGCGATCCATTTTTTCTCAATTGGGCTCAGAAACGGACGAGTGCTGGTGGTAGAATAAACGGGATTAATGGGGGACTTTAACACAGTGGGAGAAAGGAAAAGATACCTGATACGATCATAGAGATTACTCGCAACCCATTGTCTGACGATATACCCTGCCTTCTCGGTCTCCGCAAACGCCTGGTAATTATACACGTTCGCGATGTCCGACAGCGCCTCTCTTTCCACTGCCATCCAGATGAATTCGCGAAGGCCTTGCGCAGGGATGAGCACTCACTCTTGAGTCTGCGATGATAATTACGCAGGCTCAGGCCCGGGTCGGGCTTGATGAAGATCTTGACCACAATGAACCCATTTCCATGGCGGCATTTCACTGTCTTGAGGAAACGCGCCGAGCCTAGACTGTGGATAAGTTCTTTGAGATCGTCGATGCAGTGGATGGAGGAAGGTGCGATACCTCTTATCATAAACAATGTCCCCTGCAAGCTCGGTGACGAATGAGTCGAGTGCGCCGGTGGTGCGCGTGAGCGTGGATAGGGATTGGGCGTTACCCATCGCAGAGCTCGAAGTCTACAACAATATAGCTGTAGCTGGCCGACCACAAGCAAGCAATATCGACAGTACTGGTCGGTGGTAAAGGTGCGTTTGCTCAGCTGCAGAATCTCCAGGAGTCGGACCAAAGTCGGACCAGGACAGGTACTCGAGTGATCGACCTCCGGAGCCAGAACCACTGGCAAGGTCAGTGGCGCGTCTCTTGTTCTGGCACCACCACATTCTCTGAAGGCTGAAGCAATCCAGCTGTCAAAATGTCATCCTCGTAATCTCAGACCTAGGGCTTGTTCTCTCTTGCCATAGCCATGTATAATTTCATTGGGCTCCTACTGCCTAACGCTCTCAAAATGGGACCTGGCTGGAAATGTGTCCGCGTCTCTCCAGAATCAGAAGCCACCACTGCCTCAGGTGACATTCACTGCGGCAACCCCCCGTCATTTGCATGGCTCGATGTTTGGCTCCTCATTATCGATCGCCATCTTACTAGCCTCAAAAACGTGATGCTGGTGCTGCATAGTCTACACCCAAGCCTCGCGAGACCAAACAGTACGGACCCGTGAAACAATGCAATTAGAAAACGTATGTGAACATATATGTGGAATGATGGTTAAGAGCAATGCGAGCAATAGCAAAAAGCAGAAATGCATACGGTAAAACGTAGACAGATTGTAATAGTTAAATCATTTCGATTCAAATAGAACTCTGTTCGGGGTAGCGAAATGTAAGTTTTAAGAAGCCATAGTGAAAAGGCTTACGAGTCGTACCTTGGTGGCAGCCCAGCGCTGGAGTAATACATCAATCCTGTCTGCGAGAGCCGTATGGCATTGTAGGCATGCCAGGTGTTCTCCCAGAGCACTGAACACAGTGCGGATGGCCTCGCCTGAAACATCTTAGAGAGCACTAAGTTAGCGCGAATCATGGAGAAAGACGTCGACATACCTGCGCTCTCGTCCCATGCGAGAAACGTTGCAGCCAGTGACCATGATCTCGTCAATACCATTTGATCCGCGCGGCTGCATGTCATGGTCTCCCCGTGGGGGTAAGGCGGAGGGAAAAGCAATCTCCTTAGCGCCTCCGTGCGACCTAGGTGCATGAAGAACAGTCGCTTGAGGTACGGAGCGCCGATCCGAACTGCCATCTCATCGGTAAGCGATGACAGTTGGAAAGAAAGGAGGAAGAAAGATGCTGCAACCGCCAGATGGTCAATGCCATAGTGTGCCGCGAGGACGTACAGCTCGATGGCATGTCTCTGCTTGTGCCTCAGGAGTATTTTCGACAGCGGAGTGCCGGGTGCCAGCACAACTTCGAGTGGGATGCCATAGGATTGCATTCCGTCGACCGCTTCAGCAAGGCTTTTGAACGAAGGCTCGTACTCTGCCAAAGGCAGGCCATATATGACACAGGCAATCACGGTGAAGGCTTCAGATGTCTCGGGTGCGGTGAAGATGGGGGTTACGCCCGGTGTGGTCCTATCGGCCGAACAGAAATCAATGAGTATTCCATTGAAATCGTTGTTCGTGGCAGCCCAGATCACACCGGAGTCGAGGTAAAAACATACGTGATCGCTAGTCAACATGATCAGATCAGAGCTGGATCCGAACATGCGATAATCTGTGCATGTCATCGCGCTGGACTGTATTTCAGACTGCACTGCATAATCGAGAGTGTCCTGTTTGTCAAAAAAAGATGTGAATCTGCGGGATATATAGTAGCATAAGCGATGCGGCGTACTCGTTGAGTGATGAAGTTCTCCGCGTATCCTGCCCTGCCATCACTGGTCTCCTCTAGCACCGGAGAACTATGCGTGTCCTGGTAGCGATCCATGTTATACGTCGAGAAAGGGCCGCCGGTATGAGAGAATGTGTACTTGGTTTGAACGACTGGGGGGTAACGGGGAACGAAGTATTTGGCAGCAAAGCACAAGAGCACTTGAGCCGGATAAATAGTCAATCCTTGGAGTAATGGAAGGACACCGTATTTTGCGCTCCTCCGGGTGATTGAGAGGACAAACGCTTTCTAGAACGTTTCATACATACTCCACACGGCCCCACACTGACCCATTTCTTGGTTTGCTTCAAATGATCCCAGCTAAGATTTGGAAGACTAGTGACCATGTACACAGTTGAGAGCGTTTGGATGGAGAACATGATTAAGATTGTATCCCGTCCTCAGCTCTGCACACGACCGCAAATTGAAAGCAAGATTCGGTGATAATGTGGCCAGTCCGGGAGATTCCGGGAGATTCCGGGAACATCCATACACCAGTGCTATGTAAGGGACGCAGGCTAGAAGGGGCAGATGGTGGTGTGTGCCAAGTAAGATTCGCGGGCCACCCGAAAGCAGGTCGGCATCCGCCAGGTGGCAGGGAGTGGACGGGGAGATCATAAGTATGAGATCATGACCTGATGAACCGGTGACAAGCGGTCCAAAACATCCCTGAACCGTACGTATACGCGTGTTGTTCCATCTTCCAAGAATATAATCTAGATGCGCAGAGCCGGTAGTCCAGCCCTTGGCTGCGTCTTAGTAGGTGCGACCGCGATTATTGGTCAATCTCACTCGCTATGACTTCGGCATAAATCGCCCAACTAGACAAGTGCTCTCCAGTGTTCGATGATTTTCCATGGGATTGCATGAGGCTGTCCTGGAGCATTCGCCTATTCAAGCACAGATATCGAGGATGGCGTAATGGAGGAACTCAGAGGTCAAAAGAGACAGAGAATAGTCATGGCAGACGGTGAGTGCCAGGAAATGGGAGTATATCACACTCGCCGCGGAAATCAGGCTTTACATAGCTGCACAGATAGGGTGGGACTGCGTGTTCCGTCATTGGGATTGATCATTTCTGACGTCAACATGCCCTCTACTCCCACGAGTATGTAGTAATATACGCAATTGTGGACCCATCGGCGGCAACGATTTTGGTGCTGCGCGGCTGGCCAATCGGGGAATGATCTCAAGATGTCTGGTTCGCTTCATTGGTCACCAATCGGTAATCTATTGCCACGAAGAGTCGGCGAAGATTTACTGCACTGTTCAATGACGAGGAAGACTTCATGTAGTGGTTTGGCCTGCACATAGATTGGGATTCTTGTAGACATGATGTTCGTCTACTGAGAATACATTACAGTTCAGGTCAGGGTTGAGAGATTGCCAAGGACGCACCGGTTGGCTGCCGCAGAGAGTCTTGGCCCACAGAGGCAGGTATTGGCAGGTAAGTCCGAGAGACGCAAGCCTAGAAGACGCCGCTCTGTTCTCGAGCCATAGTGAATTCAGAGGTTCTCCGCGTCCTCGACAGATCCGAGAGCAACACTATTTATTATACCTTATAGGTGACCATTTTGAACGTCGGTTGTATGCCTTTGAAAAGTTTTGATGCATCGTCAGCTTAAGCTTCGAATCGTTTTAAAAACATTCCATTCCGCAAGGCAGCCTTCCAAGGTCAATGAACATGTATTTTGGAAAGATACTTGAAGGTTGTGTAAGCTTTTATATGTATAGTGTGTATGAGGCAGAGGAAGTGGTGCAACAGCGACGAGAGAAAGCCCCGACGAGGTCCGACTTGGGTCCGACGCTTGGAAAATTACCCGACTCCCATTGTCGTGACTCTGGTCACGCGATGACGACGCGGTCTAAGTATTCATATTTATTCAGTGTATAAACGCCAATCAGTCGTCAAATTTTCTAACCATGGCAATTTTAGACTTGAAGATATGCAGACTCCGGATCCATACTGTACCACCCGATGTAGTCGCTCAAGATGGTGTAATCTTTGAGCCTCCAGAATGAATCTGCTCCACTTTTTTTTTGCCCCTGTAAGTCCGTGTCCCAATTAGGAAGGTCATGGGGTGAGCTTTTCAAATGACTTGCTTCTGACGGTCAAACTGAAACATTCTGTTGACAATCTGGGTTCTCCTTTGCCTCAATGTATATCCTCATATACCTCTCCATCTCCTATTACTCGTGCTCATTCAGTGCTTCAGCAGACGCATGCCATGCCAAACGGACACTACTTGGCCTCCTGGTCTGCTCACCATCTTTGAGCACAGCCGGGCCAGAAACACGACGTTTGAAAATCGCTACTATGGACCCTACGACAAACTTCTGAACTACTGCTTCGGACAGTCCTTCAACTACTACATCGCTCCCCAGAATTTTCCCACCGCTGATAGCCGCGACATGGTCGACTTCATCGTTTTCCTCGTGGTATTCAATAATCATGGCCAGCCTGCCTTGAAGTGAAAGACGACAATTGGGCACAGAAATCCGAGCTCCGTTCTCGTGCAGACAAGCAGATGCGCGATCGGTACGCCTTGATGCTAGACGATTGCCCGATTCCTCGTCTTTGGGGCCTTAGCGTCCTCGGTACCTCCTTCCGCGCGTATTGTGGCGACAGAGAGTCGTACGAGATCGATCCACAGGCTGTTCCGCGCCCAGAGCCAACAACACGTCTCCTTTCACCAAATTTTTTAGCAGATGGGGGGACCATGGACATTTTGTCGCAGGAGGGGTTTGAGAAAATGAAGGAAATTGTGACTGATATTTTCACTGCCAACAATATGCAATGACTGCGTTATGTATTCCGTAGCAAGTTTATCACTTCAGCACTGTAGCTCCAATCTCTATAGCCAACTCATTCAGCATCGCGGGGTCGCCAGTGAATCGTGATCAAGGCGTCCGACATAAGGTCGCTTCCAGGAGTCAAATTATTCCTTAAGCCGGCCCCATTCAATCGGCTTCGCGCAGCTGCCACCACTGGACGCGTTGTTATTATCAACACCAGTGCATAGGGAGCTGACGCACTCATTTTTGACCGCGGAAGCTGGAGTACCAGAGAGAGCTAGAGGATAGCGTCGACCAGCTGAAGGAGGAGCGGGATATGTGGAAGAATCGTGCGATGACCTACCAGGCGCTGCTCAACAGCCACGGTCTCGCCGCGCCCGATCTCTGATCTCGAAGCCCACATCCCATGTCTCATCTCCACGCTTTGCTGTCGATACCCCACCCTCTGCCTGGATTCCCTCCATAAAAGTTTTATTTTCCATTCCGGACTCATCTTATATCTCGCTACAAGCTGCCGCTAGTTTTCAGGTGGCCCTTCGATACTCCATGTACTGCTACCATCACCATTATTCCGTCCCACTTGCCTATGAGTATCGTCTGCTTTCCCCCCTACTCCCATATCCCAATATCGTCTCGTTTAAATCCGACCACTCGTGTCCGCTCTCGTTACCGTTACCCGTCACCGTTTACCTTGTCAAAGGTTGATGTGGCAAAATCGCTTAAATACAGCGACGATATGGAGCTAAAGCAAACAAGGGCGAGTGACACGCAAGATCCTCGACAGCGCTCCTTGACGCTGCCTGAGGTCTTGGATACTTAGTATCAACGTAGACACCCTGGTGGAATTCCCCTACGGCGCATACACGACCAAGTTACTACAAATCAAATCTTCTGGTATCTAACCGGCCCACTTACCCCCATCCCGGTCCACGCCGCCGACCCTGTCAGACCCTCGGCTCTCTCGCTGAAGCCCAGAAACAGCAGGGCGAGCCTATCAGTCGATCCCCGAGGCTACTTGCCATCGCCCAGAGACACTCCAGGCCAAGCAGCCATCCCCTACGTCACAGATGAAGTCAATAATGTCATGGACACACTTTCCGCAAAGGATTGGCGTCAGAGAAACTTACAATGATTTGACCGCACCGATGCTAGCTGAGGTTCAAGTACCAGTGCGGGGTGTCGTCGTTAAAAGTTGATCAAACATGGCATCATAGGCTGCTTCGTATGATGAGCTTGATGTTATACAAATACATTCCAATAGAGGCTGAAGCAGAGTATATATATATGCGCTAAAGATGAATGAATCCGGTCCACGGGACTAACACGGGACTGTCATAAATGCGGCAAAAGGGAGAAGAGGTTGAAATAGTGGAGTATACACATGCGCTAAATATGAGGTATGAATTTGGTCCACTCCACTATCCTGTATGCGGCAATAGGGAGAGATCTCAGAGTGATGAAGGAGAGCAGAAAAAGCATACAACGTGCGCAGATATAAACAGGGCTGCCAACATAAATCACAAATACGCCACATGCACTACCGCACTCACGAAGGCACTGCCAGTGTTTCGCCTCGCCAGATTTGGGCCTCAACCTCGCGAGCATCAGACAGGGAAACAGTGCCACCGGAACACCGGTGACCGCGACCGTCGACCATCGCCACAGTTGTTGTTCTAGGGGCGAGGAAAATGCGTAGGACCAAGGGATGTAATGCACTGCGGCGAACGATACTGCCACAAATAGGCTTACGATGTGAGGCCGGCGTGTAACATCTCCATCTCCTGTGGTTCCCGTCCAGAACGTCGGTACCCCCTCCAAGCCCTCCAACTTCACAGAGCCGCCTGAGGTGCTATCGACGAAGGCCCGTATCCGAGGGGAAAATCCCTTCACACCCGGATTATCGTCGGCTAAGCCAAATGCGCGATGGAGCCACTTCTGTATGATTAAATAAAAGGTGGGTGGTGTCTGCTCCAAATCCGGAGGTGTTCTATCAGACAATATCGGGACGCGAATGACGCAGGCGACGTTCAATGGCTTCTCCCACCAGGCAATGTACATCGCAACAGTGATCACTGTATATGCCAGGGTAATGACCTCCAGGTTCGTGAGGGGGAGACGCTCAAAAAGCCGGCCAATGCACTGCGTCACAAACCAAATGGTTTGGATGACGGCGAGGCCTTTGGACAGCATATCGCCTTTGCTCCTGTCTGCGACCTCTGCGGCAGTTGGCGCTGTTATCTTGCCTTCACGGACGTATTGGATGACTGTCTTGGGATCAAGAGCGTGGCGGGGTCCGTCTTTGTCGTAAAATTGGTATCCGCCCATGATGACGAGGAACGCGTGAGCCAGCGTCCACACTAAGCGCACTGTGAGCTTATTGCAGATTGTATCGAGGGCTGGTCTTACGTTCATTCCCCCGCGCTACCATACACGCATGGGACACTGCAAAATTTCAGGATCAGCAACCCAGAGACGCGAGCGCGAGCTTCATTTCAATTCGCGGACTCACCGGCATCATTTTCCTTCGCCAGTTCGTCCATTGTTGGGTTTATTTCGTGAGGGTGTTCCATCCACCTCTTTATCGAGTCATCCCTAGCCTCGTTCAACTTTTCCCGAAGCACCCAAGCATAAAAACTCTGGAACAGAGCCATAGCCAGGATCATCTCCGGTAGGAACAGCGCTACGACGATGATGAAGGCGGATTGTCCCCGGCCGAAGATCCAGAGCCGCTGCGCGGTGCGGACGGCAAAGCTGGATCCGCTAGGTTGGCTCTCCGGCGGCGGTGGAAATCTGGGGATGTCATCTTCCTGATACCAGGCCCAGACACGCTTCCCGGTGCGAACGGCAAAGCTGGGTCTGATTTGGCTCTTCAGTAGCAGTGGAAAGGTGGGGATGGCTGGGCTCCTCGGCGGCGGTATGTTGCGGTGGACACCCACCCACCCACAAGCAAATATTGTGAGGACGCATGACTGTACGATGTCATAGAGAGTCCTGCAACTGTGTATATCGTCGCATTGCGGAGGAGACTCTGCGGGAGATAGGTCCGTGAAGTTTGTGGCAGGGAATGAAGGGGTCGCAGCTGGTGAGAGGGACTCGTTCGTGCTGGTTCCGAGGCTCCAGGGAAGAGCACCGGCGCTGATGGCAAGGGCGAGGAGCGCTATTGCAGGGGCAAGCTGGCGTAACATTGTGGTTGCTGGTGAAAGAAGATAGTCCAGGGGCGCCTTTTAAGATAGCAAACGCAAGCCAGGCATGAGTCTCCAGCTCGATCCCCCGTCGCTTCGAGGCATCGGGACTCTACGCAAAATATGGGAGATTAGACAGAGTGACCCGGTTGGATGGCGACGAGTAGACGCAAATGCAGAATGATAGGGTCTAAAGCTACTCGGTGGTCCAATCACGGCCTGTGTCCGGTATGACCGTTTCTAATAGGCGTTAGACCAGTTCATTTATGCATCCTGCGCTGATTGACGAGGCAGCGGTGAGGTTAGATAAGAATAGATAGTGATATGGGGTATCGAGAGCTGGGCGCGCAAAGATCCTTTGATGGGTTGTAACTACTTACCCCTTCGCAGCATTGGTGGTTTTCGCATAGAGGAGAACATGCACATGCTGGGCACGATCCAGCATGGCTATTGTCCTGTCTCCACGCATCCTACACACATCCTCTTCGAATTCAGATCGTGCTAGCATCGACTGATCGGCGGCATTGCAAACCGTGAAAGGTGGACACCACGAGCTTTTCGACAGCATCTCCACCTTCCTTTCCCATATCCCACAAGGACCTCCCTCCCGCTCCATCCAATCACAATCCCAAATTCAAACGAGCGTGCTTATCCACCTCCGCTGCTGGCCCGTCATCGGACAGCACATCCTTGACGGCATTATCCCTCCTGTGCCTGCCACCCCTGCTGACGCCAATTTCGCTTCGTGGCAGGACGTCGGCTAGAGGAAGCCGATAATGACGATGGCGAAGTTGATGGGGGCGACACTGGACGTGTGCAATGATTCATCGTCGTGGAGCAAGTCCACCATATACGGAACCATGCAATCAAGCTTGGCCTCGTCTGTCAGATGTGGAGACAGAGCCAGGAAAATGTCCAAAGCGGAGTGTTGTGGATGCGCAGAGGAGAGAGAGAATGGGGCAGGGGAGGGCAGATCGTTGATTGCGGACGCATAGTTGTGCAAGAAAGAGTAGATGCATGTTGGGAAAACAGGAAAGGCGCGCCCTGGCCCTCGCGCTGTATGCAGGAGCGCGTCCAAGGCAGGCCGTGCGGAGGGATCGAGATTTACCATCTACTTTATCATCACCTGAGGCAGTATGAGTTCATGATCAGGAATGCACGGAGAAGGACAGAGACTCACCCTAACGCCCTCGTCTTCGATTGTGCCCAATGTGCCATCGACGGAGACCTGGCTGAGCATGAATAAAAGCGCGCCCTCGAGAAACAGCTCAGCGATACCGCATCCTGCGCTGAACGCGTCCATCGCCTCATTGACCTTCCCTCATCGACCCCCATTCTCTCCCTCTCGCCATCACTGTCCCTCTGCTGCTTCCCTAAATCTGGAGCCTCCATGGCTCGGGCGAGACGTAATATGTGCGCCGGCCACTCGTATCGAAGCAGACCGAGAAGTCTGCGGGATCATCGGGCAGTAGACAGGTAGGCTTGTGGGAGGCAAAGTCGGTTAGGTAAACCCAGTTCCACGATGTGACAAGGATGTTCTCAGACTTGATGTCCCCGTGTAAGAGCTTGCGATTACGAGCGTCGGTGGTGAGTGAGGAGCTGGAAGGCGATCCACGCAGTTGAATCGATAGGTGCCTCACGTGTGCAAATCTGTGGAAATGTGGGGATGCGAGTAGCTTCGGACTTGGACTCGGTTCTTTGTGTTGCGGAGCCAATGTATTTGGAAACGACTGGTTAACTAGAGACTTGCTTCCTTGAGTCGCTGAGGCTGCCACCATAGTGTCCCCTGGGGGAAACTCTCGATTCACATCCAAAGGCATCGACATCGCGCTGGTTCGACGACGAGGTTTCTAGGGTATTTTCGGGGTGCGCCGTATATCCGTCAGAAACAGTTCAGTGGATGCCGAACGTTAAGCGCTGAACGGACGGGCAGATGTGATTTGGAATGGAGACGTGCGTGCGTGGGCCGGAATGGAGAGCGGAGCGCGGGGCGTTGGCATTTGGCCGTATGTGCATCGTTCGGAGATCGCGCCCTCGTCTGGAGGTCAGGTGGCTAGGCTGTGGAGGAGTCGCCAGGAGTTGAGTTGGAAGTCGAAACCAATTGACAGTCGAGACCCGAGAGTCGAACAGGGGGGCCAGTGGGCAACGGGTTGCCTGCGGGGTTGGATAAATGCGTGATCAGTACGGAGGATGTCGTGTTTGGGGGGTGCGCCGGGCTAGGACCTCGTTGAACGAAATGGCATGCGGCCTGATCGACATACAGTCAATCAACTTGATAGACTCACGCAGGCGCGAAAGAATATCACATACATGTCAAGCAGCCCGACAGGCTGTATCGCCGCATAGGAAGAAGGGTGGTCGTCATGTTCAGTGGATGCGGTGGTGGGCCGCAAAGACGGCGCGTGCGTGAGGTAGATTGGGTTTGAGAAGTGGTCAACGTTGCGGGGATGTTCACATCCACGTGGTCGCGGTTTGATTCGGCGGTTTGCGGCATGGCAATGTTTCAATATTAATGCCGAGATATGGCCAAGCACAATATTAATCCCAACGATGACCCAAGTCATGTCGATGTCGGTCCTCCATCGGGATACGCGGTGAGCACCAGTACTCCATTCGATCTGCGCTGGCCTGCGCTGGCTATCGAGACTAACACGTCACTTGCAGAGCTGTCATCTAACCTTCACCATTAGACACTTGCGCGACTTGGACAAGTTCCGTCTTTAGGTTTGCAAGAACTTACTCGTCACCGACGTGAGCCGGTTCAGTAGTTCACATCCGAGCTAAAATGCATGCCAAATAAACCCATCTTCCAGGTTACGCACCTCTGAACTCCGATTTCGACCCCTACACGTGCCGCCTGAAGCTTCATATTGACGACTCGCAGAATCAAATCGCCTCGATTCTCGATAGCCTCATGCGATTCTACTATCTCGCCCGCAGCCTACCCCTCCACCTCCACCCATCCTTGGCGCATCCAGCCGGGACAGAGGGGTATCCCGCAACGAGCGTTTTCTGGCCTTCTGGCCACTCGTTTGGTGCAACTATGGGAGCCTAGACAAACCCCCTCCGCGAACGCACATGCGCGCCCGCTTCACTGTATGAGGATGTGCTAGACATAACATTGCCAGTGCTGTGCCTTCCTACCACCTGGGACTGTCCGAGAACAGAGAATATACGAGGGCTGGGACTGTGCAGAGATGTAATGAGCACACCGAGATGAATCGGCGCTGTGGAGGCATGAGCGAGGGCAGCGCTCCACCCGAATCATTATGCATGTCCGAAAGTCACCTTCGTTACCGGCATCTTCTCTATCAGCATCCTGCACAACGCGATGAGGTGCAGGGGTGGGAGGAACAGGGTCATGGAGCGATGGTACCACCGACGATGCGCTGCACAGGAATGCGATATAGGTGAATATGGATGTGCACGCTCGCTTAAAATTGAACTTGCGATTGGGTGGAATGGTGAGGGAGGGTGTGGAGGAGGAGGATCTTGAGCATTCTCCTTTCCACCTCCGTAGTGAGTATTCCATTTGATCGGCGCTAGCACTAGATATTGACGCGTCATTCGCAGAACTACCTACTTCTCATCGAATTGTAATTTCCACAGCTTCTGTGGGACAGAGTTTTGCCCTCAGAAAGACAGGAACTTCAGTTGCCAAATTTAATTCGTCTGTTTAGTTCCATACACACCACCACAGCTACAGTGTCTAACCACCTCGAACCATCGACCGCTCTCAAGGTTCTACTTATTCTCACTCAGGTGGACTATCGGCTGCCCACCCCATGGGTTCCACGGTTCACAGTGGTCTGGCCTTCAACTGTTGTCTGGTGCTGCCTGCCTGTAAATATCGACTTTGCAGCATCGGAGGCCCTGACAGACAGTGCGTACTTGCGCACGTGCATCTACGCCCATTGGCCTCTCGTTATAATTACATCCCCAGTTGTGCGAACAACTGCGAAGGCAATCATTCAGATCACATCTTATTCGACGCACAGTCCCCTCCCTCGCGCTCTCCCACCTATCTCAGGTTTTCGCCCGTACGGGAAGTCTTTGAAACAGCGCAGTCAGATTGGGCAACGTGCAATTGATTCCTCGGCGAGAACGATGGCCGGGAATAGCGATAGCCCTATTTTAGCCAGTGCGCTTCCAAATGCGGTATGTACGCCAATCGATTGCATTACGTAGATGTTCGGGTTAGACCGTATGTAGGGGTCGAGTTTCTCAACATGTTTTAGCTCCCATAGTCGCACCAATAGAAAGATCAGAAGATCAGAAGAATCGCGCACCCTGGTCTGGAGGTCGGGTCGGCTGGCGTGCATGAAATGACGGGGTGGTTGTGGGGGCATAGGGACGACGAGGCGGCTCCGTGCTTGGTCGAGGCTTGAGGAAAGGACTTTGCCTTCGACTGTCGAGTAGAGTAGGTGCAGAAGTAAAGAGGCGACGGCTACGGTGGCTGGGCGACGGTGGTATGAGTCCGACGTGCCGCCTGATTGTAGCTGAGTGTCAAGTA
>KV417499.1:0-27159 GCA_001630335.1 Athelia psychrophila | reverse complement strand
GGCATGTTGTGGTGGACAGCCACCCACACACAAGCAAATATTGTGAGGACGCACGACTGTACGATGTCATAGAGAGTTCTGCAACTGTGTATATCGTCGCATTGCGGAGGAAGCTCGGCGGGAGATAGGTCCGTGGAGTTTGTGGCGGGGAACGAATGAGTCGCGGCTGGTGATAGGGAGTTCGTTCTGGTGCCGAGGCTCCAGGGAAGAGCACCAACGCTGATGGCAAAGGCGAGGAGCGCTATTGCGGGGGGAAGCTGGCGTAGCATTGTGGTTGCTGGTGGAAGAAGATCGTCCGGGGGGCGCCTTTTAAGATAGCAGATGCAAGACAGGCATGAGTCTCCAGCTCGATCTCCTGTCGCTTCGAGGCATCGGTGCTCTGCGTAGAATATGGGAGATTAGACAGAGTGACCCGGTTGGATGGCGACGAGTAGACGCATATGCAGAATGATAGGGTCTGAAGGTACTTACTTGGTGGTCCGATCACGGCCTCCGAGGTCTGTCCGGTATCACCGTTTCTAATAGGCGTTAGACCAGTTCGTTTATGCATCGCGCGCTGATTGACGAGGCAGCAGTGAGGTTAGATAAGAATAGATGGTGATATAGGGTATCGAGAGCTGGGCGCGTAATGATCCTTTGATGGGTTTTAACTACTTACCCCTTCGCAGCATTGGTGGTTTTTGCATAGAGCAGAACATGCACATGTTAGGCACGATCTAGCATGGTCATTGTCCTGCCATGCGAATACGTGCTGATCCAGAAGTGAAAGGCGATGAACTTGAATGTCGGCGATCAAGCGCTGTAAAACGACGAAGGCCGAGAGGGTGCATAGATCAAGCAAAGATGCAATATTAATGAGCCAGCGTGACAAGGTGATATCACAAGTACAGGATGGCAGAGGAGGCGTGGGCATGGCGCACTCGCTACACCGGAGCCATGGGGCACGTACTGTACGTACTGTACACCGGCAAATGAAAATTGGGATGATCGAGAGTCGAAAAGGAAGCTGATTAGTAATCCAAATCCACGACCTTTTGCACAATGCAAATGATCACTCCGTCGCGGAGTCCTTTGTCGAACACCTATCCTCTCGCAATCACAGGGCCACTTACCCCTTCACATCATTATACAATGTGGTCTCTCCATAAAGGAGAACATGCTAGGCACGATATAGCATATGCTATTGTCCTGCCATGCGAGTACATGCTGATCCAGAAGTGAAAGAGACGATGAGCTACTGGATCAAGGCGACTGATCAGACTCGAGAAACGGCACTCGATCAGGCCCTAGTGCGAGATGCTGGAGAAAGCGTCGTGTGATTGACAATCACACGACGAACCGGTTCTGGATGGTCCAGTTCTCAGTTTCCCATTTTGGCAGAACCAGAACCAAGCATAATCTGGTCCTCGGTTCGGAAATTTTGCTCAAGAACCGGACGGAACCGGACTTCGGCAACACTGATTGATCGATGAGCACCCTGAACAAGCCTGAACAGGGCCAAGATCGGTGGGGCTGCAGACAGCATTGCAGCATGTCACGATCTCCATTTACTGCCGTGGAGAAGACTTCATTCAACACCCGAAGAGAAGACACCCACGGACTCATGGCGCACTAGCAACAGGTCGAATATAGTGTTTGACGCTGCGCAGCTCAAACGCAGCTTCACTTGCAGGATATCTCAGGATATCTCCGCGCCACGTACCTGCTCCCTATGCCATTTGCTCATTGATGTTCGTAACCGGAGCCTCGTCCACGCATTCTCTTCGGATTCAGCATCGCGCTAGCATCGATTAGTCGACGGCATTGCGAACCGCGAAAGGTGGACACCACGAGGTTTTCTACAGCATCTCGACCTTCCTTTCTCACATTTCACAAAAACCCCCCCTCCCGCTCCATCCAACCACAATCCTAAGTTCAAGCGAGCGACAGTATCCATCTCCGCCGTTGGCGCGTCCTCGTGCAGCACATCCTCGATGGCATTATCCCTCCTGTGCCTGCCATCCCTGCTTTCCCGTCCTGCGCTGGACGCCAAGTTCAATTCAAGGCTTGACCTTGGATAGAGGAGGCAGGGAATAACGTCGACGAAGTTGATGAGGGTGACACTGGTCATGTACATTGATTCGGGTGGAGCGCTGCCCTTGCTCATGCCTCTGCAGCGCGCAGTCACCTTGTCGTGCTCGTCGAACTTCGTTCAGCTATACATAACGGCCTTCAACTGCAGTCCCGCGGACATCAATTTCAGGCCGCAACACAGTCAGCTTCCACTGTTCACGACACACTCGCTCAGGCTCCTGCAGGATGGAGAAATGGGCACATCGACATCTTCAAGCGCAGACGCAATTCCACAGTACATTGTCATTTTATAGCTCGTGCATTCGACTGAACATTGCCTGTTTACAGCCCGAACCACTACAAAAGCACTCATGACATCTTCTTCAACCATGATGCACAATCCCTCCTTGCACGCCGTATCACCTATCTCGTGGTTCAGCCTCTCCGTGAAGCCTTTGAAGCAATACAGCCGGTTTGTGCAGGGCACCCCTTACATGACCAAGCACACAAACTGCCCAATCGCCCTCGGCGCAGGCACAGCAATTGGCTTGGACGCCTACTGGCATGAAGGCTTGACCCAATATTTTCCGGAATGTCATGAACGACTATGGCGCCAAGGGTGACACCGCCGCCGACGATACCGATGCGATCAAGTGAGTCGCATTTTGATCTGCCGAGGACAATTGATGCTAATGTACTATTTGCCCAGTGTTGCAATCGCAGATGGCTCCCGCTGCTTCGTCCAGTGCAACTCTACCACACCACCCCGGCCCTCATCTATTCCCCTCAGGAGACCCACGTGTACACGGCCATCGAGCTGTACTACTCTATCCAGCTCGTCGGTGACACGTGCTCACCTGCCGTGGCGTCCCCTAATACGAAGCGCACACTGTTGACCAAATAGTCAGTACCAAGGCCCGAAGGGTGATGGGACCACCGAGGACACCAAAGCCCTCCAAGCGCTCTTCGCCGCCTACGCCCGGTGCGATATCAGCTTCACCGACGACTTACGCTGTCACCTCCACCCTCCTCCAGTGTCCCTATGATCCTTCTGAGCATCCTTACATTCCGTACTACATTGGTGTCTAACACTCAATCAGGGACTCATTCTTCCAGAACTACGCGCAGACCTGACTGCCAGAGCGAGATTCTGCCGATCGAGGCGGTGTTGCGCGTTAACTTATTCAGTGTGGCAACTGTGGCGACTACCAGCTCGCTCAGCATCGCCGGATCTCCGGTGATCAAGGCGTTCGACACTGCCGATGGATTCCAGAGCTCACCAGCTGGAGCTCGACTTGAGAGGATCAGATACCATTACTCTAATTGCACATATTGTAGATACCCTGTTTTCGGATTATGTGTTATGCAACCAACACATTGCTCGAGTGGTTCTGAGTCTTTTGGCCGCAATTACCTTCTTTTCGCATTCACTAATCTCTCAGAAGTGGCTCCTAACTACCTCACGCAGATAGCTGCCAGTGACTGATTACTGACATACATACATGCGAGTTTTAATGAGAACTTGCATCGCGAATGGATGCCCGAGGATCGATACTGCTACCAAACAACAGGGATAAGTTCGTATGTCCGTGATCGCGGTCTAGAGTACCGTACCATACCACTCGCTGAGGCATGAAATATCATCTCACCTCATCTCAAGCCCGTTGCACAGTCTGGGTGACGCTCAGGCCATACCACGCTCTAGCACCCACGAGGCTCAGCGGGCAGGGAGCTATCTGACGGACATATCCCGGTGTGTATAGTTTTCCAAAGAGCTGAAAATCACCATCGCACAACCAGCACATACATGATCTGGATATCGATAATGCATCTCTGAATACTTCGCATCTCTAAGCATCGGAATAAGCGAAATCAATCAAGCAAGTGCCAAAATCCAGAGCGGGTGGACCCAGAGAATTCCGGCATTGCAGTTGGGGCCCAATGTATGGGCGGCGAATGTGCTGATGCAGCAGTAAAATGAGGTCACAGCATGATTATCGGAGGAGGGCCAAGCGGGGGTTAAAATCTTCCTAAGACAGCCAAGTGTGAACGCAGACCTATAGAGAACTGAGACATAAGTGTTCGCTGTGCACCGGTTCTCGTGTGCAGAGGTCGGAAGGGAGGGGGAAGGGCAGGGCAGATCATTGATTGAGGACACATACAGTCGCGGCCAAAAGTTTTGCACACTTTCCTTGTTTGGTCAGTCTAGCAAACTCATGTGCTCTCAAATTGCTATAAAACTGTCATGAAACATGCTGAGCATAAATTAGAAAGCTTCTGTGTGTTCCAAATCTACTTCCACGAAATTTGGACAAGATGCCGATTGAATTGCGGGAGGATGCGAGAAACCTGATCGGGTACAATGGATCCACATGACAATTTTTGATGCGCCACAACGTGTAATTAACAAGCACAAAAATTGTAAAGCGACGCGACTGCACCATGGACAACGTCCCTCTCGCGCCAGACGGGCTTAAGAAATTCATTTTCAGTACTATTGAGGGCCACATACTTTGCAGAAAAATTCTGCACGGCCAAATTTCGTACGAGCCCCGTGATGTTCAGATGGAAGGCATCTGCGGCAAGGTGCTCGACAGCGTCGATCTTTTTGCCATTCTCACAACAGGATCGGGGGAAACAAGCTTCTTGCCAATGTATATGTTGGTGGTACTTGCAATTCAGGAATATGTACAGCCATGCCTCTGCCCGACTGTCTCATTCCCGAGGAACCTTCAACCCCTGCATGCTTGCTGTCTGCCCGAACAAGTACCTGGAGCATCAAATGGTGTGTAACCCGTGCTTGCACTCAATGGTGACGTAGCTACATCTGTACATCTGCATTTTCAGCTGCACGTCTTTGTCACATATGGAACACGAGAGCTAGATAGTGAAGCAAAGTGGGTGCCAGGTGACGGGGATGGATAGCCCGCGGGATAGCAACTTTGCAGTGGTGTAATGTTGAGCAGCGGGGTCCTGGTGGTAAATGATGTGTGCTGGTCCATTGCGAGACACAGCGAGATGCTGAGAGAGAGCTTGAGATTGGCCTGGGACGCACTTCATACCGCCGTTTGTTGATCAGATCCGTAATCAAGACGGCATGTGATCGCTCCTCACGCGAGACTCACGCGGTTTCCATGCGGTTTCCATGCGGTTTCCATGTGATTTCCATGTGATTTCCATGTGATTTCCACGCGCGGATTTGAGGTACGGCTCGGAGGGCGCGTTTAAGATCAGACCATAAATAAGGAACAATTGTCTTCACTTTTTTTGGTGTGGCTACGGGAGACTAGCACACATCAGCATCTCTTCCGGTCAATCTTGGGTCAATACCACCTCATATGGCTGCCCTGAATGACACAGAAGGCTCCCATATCATGTAATAACTGTCTTGGATTTTACCAAATTTTTGTGATGTGTCATTGCTTCGGGGAGGGATGGCCATATTTCCAGCATTAATGGACTTTTTACTTTGCAGACATGTTCCACCCTCAAATAGAGTTATAATTTTCTGACATTATATACCATTAATAAACACTACCTAATGCACATTTTTGTCCCTTACAGCCAGTCAAATATTGTTCTCGCTGTTGAGTTACGAAGGGGGAAAGAGCGTGCAAAACTTTTGGCCGCGACTGTAGTAGTGCAAGAAAGAGTAGAAGTATTCTTGGAATACAGTAGGTAAGATCATTTGATGAGATGTATAATTCACAATGCTCGCCCCATTGTCTATGTAGCAGCAATAATTCCCGGGTAAGGAATAATGCCCAGTGCCGCTTCTGACATGGGCACCATCTTTGGCAGTATTGGTGGTCTTCCGAAAGTATGGGCAAAAGTGGAGCAGTACCGGAGTGCGATTGCATCAGGTGAACAGCGGTCATTTGCAGAGCTGATACAATGCGAGAGTAGCGGCCAAGCCTCCATGAGGGAAGCAAAAGCCAAATATGCATTGCCGCGCTCGTAAGCATCTAGGGCAGCTATCCCGGAATCCTCCATCCTCCCGTTTTCAAATACCAACGCATCCGTAGTGCCGAATATTCTGGAGAGTGCATCCAAGCACTCATATTTGTGAGTGGCCCATTGTGCGGGTGCCAAGTAGTGGTCGAGAGCTATCAGATCAAATCTGAATGATGACATGTGAAGGTCCCACATGATCTCTTTTACGAGCAGTGGATCATGTTTAAACACTGTACCCCAAGGGATGGTATGACCGTGCCATGTAGCCTCCTGCAGGTTAAACCTATCGGGAGGTCTTCCGAAAATTGATACGGCACACTTGACGCCTTTGATGGGCAGGACCCCTGCTGTCGAACGTTCCGGAGCTGCTATGGTCGATGAGCTGGCCCGCACACATATCATCCTCCGTGATATCAGTACCCAGGTAAACTCTCCAAAGTTCATTGCTAATGCCCGCCGGCACACCGTCGTCCGAATCTAGCGCATTGGACAACCTGCGCAAGTTCGCAGACCGGCTCAAAAGCCACGCAAATATGTTGGGTTCCCTGCGGACATCCAAAAATATCATCATTCCTGGATCGGGTACGCGATAACCCGTGAAGCGCTTTGCGGCGGGCACAGATAGTCTTGTGAACCTGTCCATGAGACGGAGAGCATCTGACCAACAAGGGATTGTACTCGGGATATAATCACCGGTAATCTCTTCCCATTTATCGTGCTGAGCTTTTGCAACAGTATCGGGCCTGCGGGCTGATCTCTAAATCAGTGACAAATTAGGGAAGAATGTGCATGCATCATGTACCATTTGCTTTGGAGTGATTAGCTGACCATTTCGACCTCACATTGGGCAATGTTGAAACACACACCGTGCCCCGGTTGCCGACAGGAACAACATTAAAATTGTTGTCTAAATCCAGGATATAGTGCTCTAGAGACTCGTAACACGGAGGATGTGTCATGATGTCATGCATTGCCGATGCTGTGTCACCGGTATAAAGTATTGGCATGGATTTGGTGCGACCGTCTTCCTGCCAATCTCGAATGACAGGGTGGTATTTGGAGCGAGACACACTTGATTCAACAGTGGTTGCGCCTAATAACAACGCCTCCTGATGAGAAACAACCGGGTAAGCTGGCACACCAGCCATCTGTAGTCGATTGACAGTCTCTGTATCCATAGAAAGAGCACCAAATATGTGGTCCAATGGGGAAGCGATGGCGCTACAAGTTGCATCCATTCTGGCGGCAAAGCGATGTTTGACGTAGTCCACAGCAGCTAAACCGTCGAGGTAAAGGTGTTGTGCATGTGCAACACTGATTTTCATCTTGCGCTCAGTGTACGAGTGAAAGCACAAGATCAATGTTGCATGGCAGATGGAAGTACATAATGTAGTCAGTTTTATGCGTTCAGGATGATGGAGTCCGTTGGAGAGTTTCGTCACTCTATCCTTTAATTGTGAACCAAGTTCGTTGATTTGAAGAAGGCTAGCACTCGAACAGCGTCCTAAATCACTCTATGCACTGTTTGGAAGCGGATCAAAATCACCAGCCGTGGGTGTCCACCACATGCAATCGAGGTGTGAGTTATATGGAGAACCACGGTTCCGCACTAGGATCCGGTGGACGTGGACATCTGAAAAAACTTGAGGACAGACAGTAAAATCATGCTCTCTGTAGTGCCCGTCTTCTCGTATCTGCAGGGAAACAGTGCCAGTGGGCATGAATGGGATCGATCGGATATTCAGTGATGTGACTGAATATGCACCTATGTGAACGGCCCACACGACGTCTGAACACAATTATCAATTAGAAAAACATGTAGTAAAAACAGAATCATCCTGTACCGGTAACAGAGCGTGAAGCCATGATGTCCTGCTCCGAGGAAGAGATGCGAGGAGATGGTGGCCGACGAGGCCTGATGAATCTACCCCTTTAACCACCCAAAAATCAGGGGGTTTGAGGCCCCAAAATGGCCCACAAGTCTGTCCGGAGAAATGAGATTTGAGGTCTCCAAACGGCCTATGTCCGACTGTAGAGGATTTGAGGCTGGATATCCCAAAATCTTTCGAGAACCGTCAGGATTTTGGCTGACAGACACGTGATTTACCCAGAGGCGGGGCATATGTACGGAGTTCTCACGAGGGAAGTATTAATCCCGCTGCCGCGCACGGGCACAGCCATCCTATCTTCGAGCACGAGTTTACCAAAAGCAGCTGGTTCTTCGCGAAGGGCGCAAATTTGGCGGAAATCACAAGCTTGAGAAGTTGACAATAGCAGGACGTGATGGACACAGATACATGCAGCTGATTGTTATATAGTCGATCGACTTGATAGACTAACACAGGCGAGAAAGAGTGTGTAAGTGTCAACAACAGCAGCCCTCGACGGGTTCGCATAGGCAGAGGGGGGATTGATGTGGTGAAGGGTGCCAAAGACAGGGTGTGAGTGTGTTGGGTGGGTGCACGACAAGGCGCCACGGGTGCGGCTGTGCAGGTGGTGAGACCAGGGGTGCGGTTTTTGCAGCATTCTGAAACATGGGGGTAGAGGGCCGTCGAGCGGCAGTGTACGAGTCCCCTGTACACTTCGGGAATACAGGCCGGTTGTCCGGGAAATTTCACTGAGTTAGCATACACAGCCATTGGCGCCAAACCGTCCTTTGCGTACAACACCTCCTCCATCTCCCCCAACTCCTTTGCGCAGCTCGTCATCTGGGCCCTCCCGTCCAAGCTCCTCCGGCGCGTCCCCCGATGCGACATTGATGTGGCACGTCGACTTGAATGGTAACCTCCCCATCTCATCTAATAGGTCAGGATTTGTCTCAGTCCCCCCTCCCTGAATCTCTGCTAACACGTTACGCCCCAGCACGATCCCGACGGCAATAGGCACAGGCAACGTCGAGCACAAACACTCAACGATGATTGTCGACCACGGCATCCTCTACATCATCAGCTTCCTTGGCTGCTCTCCCTCAAGTGCCCATCGTGCTGTGGACGCGCACATTCACAATGAAGTGGTTTGCGGGGACACGGTCGTGTAGGTGGTGTTGAGCGGGCCGATTATTGTGGCAGGTATCGTGCTGTAGATTAATACAGTTGATGAGGGCATGAGGATGCATCTGGATGGTGCGCACAAGGTCAGCCAGCCTCCCTTCCTCCTCCACCCTGCCGCTTTTCATCTGATTCTGTGCTGCCCACCAAGTTTAACAGCCTGTGGAATTTATTATAGAAACTCGGCTTCGCCCTCCTTGTGCTCTGCCTCCATCATCCGCTTGTTCAAATCAGAGACCGCCACCTGCCCCACGCAGAACTACACCCATGCAGTCCTCTGGCTGCTCATCATCTCGCTCCTTCCTCCAGCCAATTAGGGACGGGGTCCATGCAGGAGTACCCAGAGTGGACGATGTGGAAGGGACCAATGGGTGTCAATACGCTGTGGATCATGTGGGAAGCCCGTGTATAAGCGTGTATATTCCTCATACATCTGTATACATCCATGTACATCCATGTACATGAGTATACACATGATCTGACACCTTTTTTAGATGTTGGCAGTTGTGGATTTGAGTTTAGGAGTTTGTCATTCAGTGCCAATGCCTCCGGGGCTGTGCCAATGTGTAGCCGTGTATACATGCATGCTCATGCTCGAGCAATTTAATTTAATTTACTGTACCAACACCAGCAATTGAGTTTCTGTCTGCCAGACATGGATGTACATGGATGTATACGGATGTATGAATATTATTCACGGATGTACTTGCTATTACCAAAAATAACCGAATATTTCCTTTTTGGCCCGCTGTCTGGCACAACAATGACCTTGTAGTGCAATTGTGCACTCTCTGCTGCTCATTTATTTATATCATTGTGTTCCTATAAGTGTAAAGTATACCTGAGAGAAAGCGGGCATCACACATGGTATTTTATAGCACGCTACAGAGCAAATTGTGAAAACTGTGAGAATTCCTTACATTGGCTTGCTACGAGGGATGAGAAAATCCAAGTCCTTCTTTTAAGGGACAGAATTCATTAATGAATTGTATTAATTGTTATGCAGACCAGAATTTTGCTCTTGGAAATTTATACAGCATGCAGCACATGGAGACACTGTTTGACTGTGGCGTAAATTTCCACCATTTTCCCTGTAACATTTCATCTACAGCTTCCAGATGTCCCGGCTTTTGGCAGCATCATAACAATGTATTTATCTACAACATTTGCCGCCGGTACTAAGCGTATATATGGCTTTTTGGTGGTTTATCGATGTCCTGAATGCATGCCAACCCAAAAAGGCAAAAATTCGGTTTATTTTGGTAATAGCAAGTACACGCATGTGCGGCCGCCAAAAATCAAATTGACTTGTTAATTTAATCAGATCGTGCAAAACTAAAAACTCGTCAGCTTCGCACACATGTGTGCATCCATGCCGGCGCGTGTATGCATGTGTATACACGCGGGCGCACTAACCCGTTTATACAAGGGTGTACATCTGTGTACGGCCATGAACAGATGTACATCTGTGTATGGGCATGTACACGGTGTATACACAGATGTACACAGATGTACATGGGTGTACGGAGCCAATGCATAAAACTAAAACTAAATGTCTTTTTTGTCCGGCGTGGACACTCATACTTCACAGCCTTATATAGCGTCGTCTTTCCGCGGCCATTGTCCTACCATGCAAATATGTGCTGGTCCAGAAGGATTCAAAGTAAAAGAGATGAAGCGACAATGAACAGGACAATGAACTTGATTGTCGGCATCAAGCATTGTAAAGCAGTAATAAATCAGAGGGCGGCAAGAGCCAAAAGAGGGCGCAGAGATCAAGCAATGCACCAGGGTGACTAGGTGAGATTACAGGTGCAGGATGACCGGGGTGGCGAGTGCATGGCATACGCCGGCTACACCTAGACATGTTGATGTCCGTATCAGTAGCCTCACCATCATCATTGCAACCGAGTTGAGGGCGGGACTGCGGGATCGAGGAGACTGGTCAATACAGAGCAGACAAGACGTACCTCAAGAATGATATGAGAAAGCGCTGTGTGAGTCAAACACATGCCGTCCGGGTTCAATTTGATGCAATCACCTTTGTCACCCAAGACAGCGAGCACCGTCATTGCGTCATCGGGCTGAGAGTGTGTAGAGATGTGATGAGCACAACGAGGCGACTCTGCACACCCGAATCATTGTACATGTCCGGTATCATTCTCATCAACTTCGTCGTCGCCATCTCTGGCTTCCTCTGAGCAACATCCTGCCACAGATCAAATATGGTGTCCAGCGCTGCACGGGAGGGAGCAGGGGGGTGGCAGGCACAGGAGGTTAACGCAATCGAAGATGTGCTGCACAATTCAAACATGTCTGGGGCAGATGTGGATACGCACCCATGCTTGAACTCACAATTGTGATTGGATGGAGTAGGAGTGGTGTGCTTGCATGAGAAAGGAAGCGATGGCGGAGATACTTTCGAAAGCCTTGCAGTGTCCATCCCTCATGGTCCGCAATCTCGCCAATCAGAACTGGCCAAATCGATGCCAGCGCAATTCTGAAGAGGATGCATGTAGTATGCACCGTGCATCAACATATATCTTCCTGTCTGCTGTTTAAGCAGAATGATGTCTGCTCAACTACACAAACAAAGTTCTACTGGCTTACTAGCTGATGGTGGCAATGTACCTTTCGGAAGAGCTTCCACTTGTTTCAATCATGGCCACCTTCAACTGTGGGGCTACGTGCATCGATTCAAGGACACAACAGAGTCGCATTCTACCTCTCTTCTTGTGAACACGATACTTCCCATACAATACCGAAGCTCAAGTGGTTCAGGGGATCTGTTGTGCAAAGTCAAGGAACTGGTAAACTTGCGGAGGCACCCAAATATCAACAGCAGGGAGAGACGGTCACACAAACACATACTTGCATATTCAAGCTAGATCCATGGTACACCTTGAAACTTATTTTCTTTCGACTGCAATTGATTATCTTTCTAAGGCAAATCTTATGATCATTGGGATGTCCGGCTTTGTGACTAATGTGAACACCCATCTATAAATGGGGACTACTTTGTGCATCCACCAGCCCACTATTTTCGCTTAAAAATACTTTACGGCCTACCTCAAAGAAAGAAAGATTCAACATCAGAAACCACGTGAGGGTGCTACTGAGGTAGCCGTAGTGGTGGGTAGATCCGATAGCGCGGTACCATCCCCCCCCCTTTTTGTAGTGTGCGGTAGCACTGAGCCAAACCTATGTAGCGCTCAGTAGCATTGGATAGCTGCCTCACAAATATGTAGACTCAATGAGCAGTGGTAGAAATTAGCTATGTAGACTACAGTAGAGCCCAGTAGCGCGATGTAATAAAAATTGCAATAGCCTCAACGTTGTTTGTGATCAGGCAATGCAATCGAAAGGGGATATGATGCAAAAGGTGATTGATTCAATATGGTTATAACTATTACAAGAAAACAACTATGTACAATACTATGCCTTCAATAGTGTGTGCAACATCAACATTGTCCTCGACTTTGCCCAAATCAACATCAACTGATCACGCTTGCTTCGCCTATACTCTTCCCTGCAGCTTGTTTGATACATGCTCAAAATTCTGGCAACATTAGATGCTGAGCATCAGCGGTTCATCATAAAGAGTGAGTGAAAACTTACCATGTACGGCGAGACCAATGCGCTTTTAGGATCTATACAATGTGCTCAGATGTTGTCATCGAACGGCTAGATAACATTAATCATACCTATACAACGAGCTATAGGTATGTTAATAAGAGAGTATGAAGTGATAGTAGATAGGCTCACCTCAGACATTGTCATAGAACGGCTGAGGGAGCGATATGTAAATCTGGCGAAACATATCTAAGATAGCACATGATGTAAAGATGTGGCGTCAATCCCAAAACTCCCCCTCATCCTGATGAACGGATAATAGCATACGGAAGAATGATATATGTGAATGAATATGAGAAAATGTCCATTTGTATCCAATATAAAAAGGAAAAGAAAGAAAAAAGAATATGAGAAGTCCAGAACCAAAATGTATCACAAATACTCCCCCTCATATGGAAACCCGCACTAACAATCACTCAACCCAAGGAAAGAACACAGGTGAAGGAACTGAGGTGCGAGAAGTGCCTTGGTAAGGATGTTGGCAATGTTATCCTCGGATTTGATATAACACATGATGATAGATCCATCAGCACATTTTTCGCGAATGTAGTGGAATTTGACATCAATGTGTCCCGATCTAGAATGGAAAGCCGGATCTTGTCGCACATAATCGGGGTGGCGCATTGAGGAGGGAAATCCACGGCAGTCAACAGCTGACATAGCCACACGGCCTCGCACGACGACTCCGCGGCAGAGATATATTCAGAATCGGTCGTCGACTGCGCGACAGTCGTTTGCTTGCGTGACAACCAAGAAATCAGACCGCTGGTGCCCAATGTGAAACAATACGCGCCCACAGATTTTCTCGTATCCGGGCAGCAAGTGTAGCTAGCGTCGGTGAACCCGAATAGATCAATCTCCGATGAGGCACCAAGGCATAGTCAAAGAGTACGTGTCCCACGTAAATACCGAAGCACGCGCTTCGCGGCGTCCCAATGTTCAAAATTGTAACAATCCAGGAACTGGCAAAGTTTACCAACCGCGAGAGATATATCTGGGCACAATCCAATTGCGATGTACATCAACAAACCGACCAAATGCTGATAAGGAAAACTCTGAAGTTCAGATCTGTCAGCGGTGGTAAGGGGAGCGGCAGGGATGCGTGTCAAAGCTTTCTTGGGCTCCATTGGCGTGTTAACAGGCTTAGAATCACCCATCTTGAATAAAGCCAAGGTTTGTCAATAAGTGCCGTTTGCGAAAGGAAAATGAACTTGTTTGCGAGGTCATGCTCAATCACAATACCCAGGCAAAAGGTAGCGATACCGAGATCAGAAATCTCCCAAACTGACTGCAATTCATCCTTAAAACGTCGGGCCTCCAGATCATCAGATACGGCTGTGATATAGTCGTCCACGTGCACTGCCGCGAGAATCCTGCCGGTTTCTGATTTCCTGTAGTATAGGCAATGTTCGCAAGGAATCCGCGTATAACCGAAGTCAATCATTTTATCATTAAGCTCATGGTACCAAACACGTCCAGTGTTAGGTAATCCGTAAAGCCCTTTGACAACCCTCTGTACCCAATTCTCCTTGCCTGGAATTTCAAATCCCTTGGGTTGTTCCATGAAGACGTGCTCCCCCGAAGGCAAAAATCCCCTCAAGAAAGCTGTCTTGATGTCCACCTGGTGGACCTCCCATCCCATCGCGGCAGCGATATGAAGGACCACATGATAAGTTTCCATATGCATAGTAGGTGACATAGTTTTGGTGAAATCAATACCAGGCACAGCTGTGCATCCTTTAACCACAAATTGAACTTTATGTCAAACAACATGTCCCCATTGATTGTGTTTGAGATGGAACATGAAGCGACCCTTCAGGATCTTTCGTCCCTCCTCCAATGCTATAGCCCGCGGCACCAACGGCCACACCTTCAGGTCCGAGATTGATAACCGTTCGTCCTGCATTGCAGCCACCCATTTAGGGGCATCAGACCGAGCCATAGCTTTGTCGTATGTAGTCGGGTCCTCCGGATCAATATCATCTTCGCCCTCGGGGATAAGTGCCGGGCCCATCAGAACCGTTGCTAGCGAGCATAGCCAGGGCATCCGGTGGCAGAGAGCCAAGGAAGAGTGCCAAGTCTTCTTCCTTGATCGTAGGGACACGAGGTTGACGAGGGATCCCTTGAGGAGCAGGGGTAGGGGTTGGAGTTGGACTAAGCGGCTGTACCGAAGGTGTTCTCAAACGCGATATCGCACACCAAGATTCCCGAACACGGTCACCTGCAGCCTTAGATTCAGCAGTAGCTTTAGCTACAGCAGACAATCACGAGATGTTGTTGGCTTTAGCCAAACGATCTGAAGGAGTGGTAGCCCTCCCAGAACGACGGACCGGTTCAGGAACAGCAACAGGTGTGACCACAGGAATAGGTGCGGGAGTAACAGGCACAGGTACTGGCATCACAACAGGTGCAATAGGAGGTGCAGGTGGGGTAACAGCAGGGGTAGAATCGACAGGAACTAGATCAAGATCATCATCCTCGTCAGGAAGCGTTGCCGTAACACCGGGTCGGAATGCGCGATCCTTCACATCTTTAGACTCGATGAAGACGACGTGAAATGACTCGTAAACCCTGTTTGTTGCGCGATGATAAGCGCGGTAGGTCTTCGAGTCCTTCCCATAACCTATAAGCACACATTCCTCCAAACGAGCATAAATCTTGGGATTATTTTTCTTGAGTATGAGGACGAAAGCCTTGCAACCAATTTCCCGTAAGTTCGCCACAGTTGGTTTACGTTTATAAAATGCTTCGTAAGGTACCATCTCGTTGAGCGCCTTCATTGGAACACGATTACTTAGGAAACATGCAGTAAGCATGAATTCATCCCATCTGTTTGGTGGGAGATCTGCAGATATCCGCATAGCCCTAGCAGAGTTTGCTAATGTGCGATGAACGTGCTCGCATTTCCCATCATGCACCGACGTCTGTGGTGCAGTCCATTGCGCGTGTATGCCCTTAGAAGCGAAGTATGCGTCCGAGCGACCCGATTTGAGTTCGCCGTTATCCAAACGGATCAATTTGACCTTCTTCCCGGTTTCAGACCCGACCTCGGTGACCCAACACACTAGCTTGTCAAATGCCGACACCTTGTCCTTCAACGGTATAGACCACGTGAACAAAGAATGATCGTCGATTATATTCATTACATATGTGTTTCCATTTGCTGAGACAATTGCTTGAGGACCAGTGAGGTCAATATGTACACACTCTAAAATACCCTCTGCCCTAACCCCTTCATGTACTTTAAGAACAGAATTGTGTGTCTGTTTTCCCAAAATACATGATTGGCATTTGAGCGGCTCAGAGGATAAATTGATGTGCATACCTGAGACCATATGAGAGTCGACCATATCCACGAGTGATCGCACATTGGTGTGTCCCAAACGGCGGTGCCAGGTCTCCAGGCCGGGAGCGCGACTCGCGATAAGAGCACGGTCATCTCCACCGTTGAATGAAGGCATGTCCAAAGTATAGAGACTGGTGCGTTGAGGAGCCAGCATCCCAGTAGCAACGACAGTACCAGTGGCATCGATCAGACGGCATCTGGTGGTAGTAAACAAGGTCTCTAGGGGACATGACGAGAGAGCCAAGGCCCTGATCAAAATCAAATGTACGCCAGTGCCAGGTACATAGAGGACATTGTCCAATATGATGTCACCATAGCCCAACATCGTCCTAAGCCTAACACATCTGATCCCGATCGCACTGGTTGACCCACTGAGTCCGTTGATCGTACGTGGAGGAATATAACTTTGAACTCGAAGAAGTCGGAACGAACAGGGGAAATATTGGTGGTACTGCCGGAATCGAAAAGGGGAAGAGGAGCCCCCCCGGTCGGTGTACCAGCCTCAGACAGGTACAAACGATTGACCTGTTCTTCCCTGCACAAATAATTGTAGTCGTCATCATCTGAGTTGTCGAAAGACCAGGTCTTTGGAATCAAAGAAGCCAGCGGAGCATGCATAGCCATCAGGGCGAGATTGGAAGTACCGGAAGGTGGGAAAGATGATAGGGCTGGAGAGGTGATGGCAACTGTCGACTCTGATGTGTTTGATTGAGTTATGAAAACAGCTTCCTTGGTATCGGCGTCGATTACGAATGAGCACCCATCAGTCGTTTTACAGAAGGGATTGTGATCAGATTTCCCTCCGCGACCACCAGGCTTGCCCCCGCGACCCTTAAAGCCACCATTCTCCTCGCGCCTCTTCCTGATGATCTCGCACTGTTCGGCCTCCTTTCCGAACATGTCGCCCCCCACTTGCCAGCAGGTCTGTTTCGAATGACCTGTCGATTGACAAGCGGCACAAAGTGGCCGCCCACCACCTGACTTTGCGACCATAGCTACATCGGCGGAAGGAGCAGATTTCCCCCTCCACACAACCTCTTGAGTAATGCGACTGAGTAGCCATTCGGGTCCAGTGGTCGGGTTATGGGTATACTGAGTACAAGCATCCGACCTGATCTGAGGGTAATGGGCTTTGAGCACGTTAAGCATGGTGCACATCAAGAAAGTTGCTTGGGTTGGAAGACCTTGCACATATATGCACCCGACCAAATCCTGTAACTTGCGTGATTGATCAGGCAAGCTGGCGACCTCGGGATTAAAAGCTAACACTAAAAGCTTCCTGCATCAAAGATGTCTGTATGATCGGACCGCGACCAATGTGTCTATCCTTGAGGGCTGTCCAGGCCTCGTGCGCCAAACTGGTTGTGACGAACAGTTTCTCCAATTTGGAAATGTTAACCTTGATGAACGCCACAATCTTCATATTGTTTGCTTCGAATGCCCAGTATGCCTTGTTCTCTGTGTTCAGATCCATATCATAAGCTGGTTCAGCGATGTTACCAAGTATGTAATCAGAGATATTGTTGAGTTCGCAGATCTGAATGAGACTCCTGGACCATTCAGGGTAGTTATTGAGTGTCATGTCCAGGGGTTTGAATGTAGGGTCATTGTTGAGAGAGTTTATCATAGCAGTCGTGATGGTGATTTCACGAATTGGGTGAACTCGAGCGATATGAGGAGTGAAGGGATTGTTTGGATTAAGGCTAGCAGTCGATGCAGATGAGGCCATACCGCCAGCAGGCACTGATGCGGCTGCGGTACCGGTGTTGATACAGGTCGTTGTCAAATTAGATCCCATGTTGATCTCGGCGACGATCTTGGAGTAGATCTTTCTCTATACGGAATGAAACCGCCCGACTGTTGCTGTGGAAGGCTAGTCGTATAATGAAGATTGAACACGATAGAAGTGTGTCGAGAGCAAATAGAGCTCAGAGGGTACGTGATTGTTGATTAAAATCGTGCACGGGAGGTCATAACCTTGTAGGATCTATACAACGAGCTCAGATGTTGTCATAGAACGGCTAGATAACATTAATCATACCTATACAACGAGCTATAGGTATGTTAATAAGAGAGTATGAAGTGATAGTAGATAGGCTTACTTTAGACATTGTCATAGAACGGCTGAGGGAGCGATATGTAAATCTGGCGAAACATATCTAAGATAGCACGTGACGTAAAGATGTGGTGTCAATCCCAAAATGCGCGAACACCATTGCACTCAGTCACGTTTCAGCCGGCCATCACTGATCTACTGTTACAGCGGCCAGGTCCAGGTCTTAACACAGGTATGTCGGGCGGCATCAGGCGGATGGGCTGCAGGTGATAGGGAGGAGGGGTGGATCAAGAAAGTTTGGCAAATAGATGTGCGCGGGCTTATCAACACTCGTAAAGGGTGGGCAATGGGATAGAGTGCAAAGGCCGCAAGGCGAGTAGCGAGGCATCGGCACAATCGAATAACAGAGGAGCAAAAGAGGAGTTAAACACTAGACTCACTGCACAGTAAAGTCGGTGTGCAAGGGGGTTCGCCAATCAAGTAGGTCAATGTGAGATGTATAAGGGCAAGATGAGGTGGGGCAGGTGGGCAACGTGGGCGATAGATAAGAGAAAAGCCAGCCCCCTAACACGAGGCCGATCCGGATGTGGTGCGAGAATTTGGACTTAGTCAGATTTCGTGTTTTCGCCAACTTGAAGAAATGAATATTGAGCTCAGTTACTGATAGTCTTGCAAGTAGATTAGAATATGATCAGTATATGATGTTTAATGCAAGCTCCCAAGGTTTTTATTGATAATTGCCACTGAAAATCTAGCAAATTTACCATGGGCAACTGGGCGCTACGGGATGCTACTGAGGCTCAGCGCGGAGCTACGAGACACTACAGAATCTCCCGTAGATTGGGCAGCTGCCCATAGTGCACTGTGGCGGCTCATATCTAACACGGCAACTATGTAGTTTTTGGTGATTCCTGATGAAGCTCGATAGCGAGAGGCTAGACCACGGATATAGCGAGCCTGAGCATATCCACTTCATTAGTGGTGTCGATATTCATTTTGAGTCTAGGTGGATATGAGTGATTGTTCGCACACAGAAGCCTGTTTCTTGGCTATGAACACCAATAGCAATACAACATGTCATACTATATGCCCTTCGCCAATGTCACATCATTTGCGTATTTGTGCATTCGGCTGAAGGCATTCTTCGTGACTGCAGATTTATCATACCATGCTCTGTGAAGGCAATGTCATTGTTTCACCACGTTGGCCCAGAATGAATGAATACAACTTGGACGGGAAATAAACAACATGGCACATACTATATATAAGACGATGTTATACAAATGACAAACAGCACATTTTCAGCACCATCAGGAAAACCCCGATTCACTAATCAGCCTTAACCCATGGCTCATTTGACCTTTTTTTTGATAATCAGGCAAAATCAGGCAAAATCAGGCCTGAATAATCAAGTTTCTTTCCGATTCTATTCCAATTACTTGCGAGAAAATTAGGCAGTCAATGGCTAGTGTTCAATCAGTACATGTTAAGATATGTATGTCTATCAGACCAAGGGCCAGCATAAAAGTCAGTACACTGGGCAAGAATATTGTTGTTTGTACCAATATTGTGGCTGACTAGAGTGTATCTGCAGGGATATATATTGGGGTGGAGTAATATATCTGAGGCCCCACTTAATGCAAGACAACAACCTGATCAGCCATTATTTTGCATGATTGCGCTGTTCATTTTGTATTTTCGCGTTGCAAACCATTTTGTGTATTTGTAGATCTGATTTCAAACCTACCGCAGGTGGGCACGGTAGTCGCCCCGCCCTGACGCCAAGGACAACAACAACGACAAACAACGCAGAGAGTGGAACAAAGTTTAAATGTTGCTACATATTGCAAGGATGTGCCGAGGTCCAGGTATATATACTCTAAATGGTTGGACTGGCCGAGGGGATGGTGGTGGCTCGCGGGCTGGTTTGGAAATCAGATACTTACCAGGTTTTGCATTATTGCCACAATCAAAATTCAATAGGCGGCTGGTTTTAACAAGTACATATAATGCAAAATGCCAGTGGCTGAGATGCAAAAAAATGATCATTTTACATCCAGCAGATACACTCTACTACATAGAAGTTTCGTTGGAGTTTTGAAAAAATTATAACAAGATTAGTAGAGATGAAATAGTCAGTAAGACAAGGAGATCAGAATGCATGTAAAAGGTTTTCGCACTTTTTTGTTGTTTGGACTTCACCATTAAGTCAGTCAGAAATACGGACAAAATGTGATTATGTTAATAGAGATGAAATGATCAAGGAGTCGAGGAGATCAGAATAGACCCAGGAAGTTTAGGCACTTAATTTTCTATTTCACCTGTTAAACAAGATGTTACAAGAGGGAAGCAAATTCAAACTTGTCAAATTTCCGCGAGACACAAAGCGTGGGAAATTGCGCCACTTGTGCCCAGCCTTCGCCAGCACATCGTCCCAGAACACTTCGATTACATCTCACCGCGGCCAATCTCAACGTCTCTACTCCTCTACCATCCTCTTTCAATTATCCCCATGCTTGTCAGTCTACGTGTTCCGAGTGCATTGTCACTCCCTTAACCACCAAGCACAAAGGCAAATCACTCATTATGGGCCAGCAGGTGCGTCTTGCAATGTACATTCTAAGCCGTTGAGGTCCTGACCGTCGGTTTACAGCAAAATGTTCAAGTCCGAATAGATGCAGGCTGTAAGTATATCTGTCCACCTCTGCTGCCTCACAAGACTCGTGGTACTTCCCTCCCTTTTCCTGGACGTACTGGCTGTTGTGGAGCTTGTTGCTTTGCTTGCGGTTCGTCCCCTTCTCTTTCTGCTGCGAGTCAGGTGATATTGATATCCACCTCACACAGCTCGTGCCGGAGACGTATACCCTGTCCTGCTCAATTGGCAAGCTGCACGCCTCCGCTACGATGACATGCGGTACCACTGCCTATTGGAAGTGTGTACGATGTCGCTGGCGCGCACAATGCTCGAGTTGATCTATTCCCCTTTCTGTGCATTCCACACACTCCCAGACGGGCATATCCTTCTTTGGCGCAGGACGGGCATGCTCCTCGCAGCCTTTCTAGAACTAACTGTTTACGCGCGAGATGCAGCGGTGGGCGGTGGAGTTCGGACTTGTCGTAATATGCATAGTACATGGTTGTTGAGATATATGTATCTACCGTCATATTACAGTGCATATCTTGTAATTTAGCAAAAGAAATACAAGGTTGCTTTACTTGCATGACCACTGAATTTACTGCAAGCCTGAAGGCCAGTTGAATCATATAATGATTTAAATTTATGCCGTGAATATGTGCAGTTTATGTCCGAATTATCTGTGATTAGATGTCTGGGCTTCGTGGACGTAACTAATGCGAGATAATTTTGCTAATTTTGACTCGTCTCATAATTCGCGATAATTCGTCTTAAATTCATCTAATTACCAGAAATTCTTACTTCTTTGTTGCCGATTCTCAAATCGTGGTTTTCCTGATGTGACTTCGTGACAGACTGGACCAAATCAAAGAAAGACAGCTTGCTACAACGGATACAGTCGTAAGTTTCATCCGGGTTGCGCATTCAAGAGCAAAAGTGCTTACCAAGCTCATCAAATACCATAGTACACAAATGGGGCCCATCTTTCCAAGGTCACCGCTGGGTCTTTTCGAAGTTGCGATACAGCGTAACTCAACGCCGCGGCTGCTTCAGTGAGATCAGTGTTGTCCAGCCCATTTCGCAGAAGGTATGTGTATGTGTGCTTGGCAACGATGGGGGCATCTTCGTCCCTGATACTCGTCATGGTGGCAATCACGCTGGAGAATCCGGCGAATTGCATTCCTGCGGAGAGATGCATGGCTTCTCCAGGGGAATCCTTTAGCCCAGATGCTGACTGGCACGTTGAGAGGAATGCAAACCGAGCGGAAGGGAGTCGCTTGGCTGCGATCGCTGACAGCTTTAATTTTCCGTCATGCAACGCGAATGCGCTCTTCATTCCGTCCTTGGTATCTTGCATTGCATGACAGGCGAAATGCACCCAAGAACACGAGTTCAGCGCGGTGGAGACTCGATCGATGGTAGCACCGCCACGGTCAAAGTGTTGTAAATTTGATTCAGGCCAAGCCGCTGTGGTGACTGTCTGAATCACTTCGTTGACTTCAGCTGTGGCATGGGGGATGGATGTTTGTCCTGGAGTGTCGGGCTGGCTGATCACAAGCAGCATGGGAGGTCCGCTGTTAGCCTGACTCTGTCGTTTCTGTGCGTCGGCAAGTGAGCTCAGAGTTGTGACGTAGGAGGATACGATGAGCTGGCTAACAGGCCCGGCGGCGTGGATCGGGATGAAGGTAAGTGGGCCAGTCAGATACCAGAAGATGCGGTTTGCAGGATCTTGGTCCTGTATGCACTCTAAGGGAATTTCGACTTCCGTGAAGATTGGGCGGAGGATATGTTTCCATACCAGTGGCAACGTCTGGGAGCTCTGAACCTCCTCCGTGACGTCAGCCCTTGATTTATTCTGCGCTATGCCATCGGTGGTGGTGACATCCGGGTTGTTCTCGGACGTCCCGCGATGGGAGCGGGAAATCGGGTGGAGAATGTCGATGTCGATGCTATTCCAGAGCTCAGGCAACGTCAAGGAACGCCGCTGATCTTGCGTATCATCAGCACTGGTTTGCAACAGCTCTACATCGTACGAGTTTTCTGAATACACTTTTGAGAGTGGTACATGGCGAATTGGATTGGTCCGGTCAAAAACGAGTGCGTCAGCTCCAATGCTGCTGATGTTGACGATGACGACCCGTCCAGTGGCGGCAGCTTCACGGAGGCGATTGAACGGGGTCGGCTTGAGGAAAAATTCAAACCCTGGAAGGGACCTTATCTCCTTTATCAGTGATTCCCGCTTCAGAACTAGGCCCCGATGATCTGCCAGTCGACGCTCATATAGCTGTGGTTCGTCGTCGGAGGTAGAAAGGCCAGAAAAGCTGCTGGTGTCCAATTTCTTCGACACTGTCTCGAGCTCTCTTGCCAACTCTGGCCGCTCCGCCTTCAGGTCGTGCAAGCTACTTCGCACCGATGAAGCTTGTTGCCAAAATACTGACCGAGCCATATCCAGCAGCTCGACCGCTTCTTCAAATCTACCAAGCCAAATGGCGCATGTTGCAGCCATGCAACCCAATTCCTCCGGCTTCTCCCTCGCTAACCACTCTTGTCGAGAAGCAATATCCAATCCCAGCCACGCGACTTGAGGTAATATTTCTATGGCTGTGCGAAACGCCTCCAACGCGGAGGGAATATCAGCTGACACTAAAGATAGGCGTGCCCAATGTCGGGCTGCCCTCAGCGTATCACTGGCAGGCCCTCCTGGTGATTGAGCAGCTGATTGCATGGCCAATAGTGCATGGCGAAGATGAGATTCTTCCTGGGTCTGTTCCCAGGCTGTAATTTGAGCAAGACCGAGTTTTATGAGCCATTTTGCTTTTTTGGGGTACCTCTCTGGAGTGAGCGCGACGGCTTGCTCACAGTAAGCGATCGAATGTTCAAGATCAGCGACATCCCCAAGCTGGTGAAAGCGATCTCCATATCCGCCACTGAGGTTTGAGAGCTTCGTTGGTTTATCTGTATGACCGTCCGGAGTGAGCGCGACGGCTTGCTGATGGCGAGCGAGCGAATTTTCAAGATCAGTGAGATTCCCTAGCCGCTCAAATCGCGCAGAATAGCCGTTACCAAGGTTTGTGAGAAACATTGGCTTTTTGGGGTGGCCATCTGGCGTGAGCGCGACGGCTTGCTCAAAGTTCGCAATCTCATTCTCGAGATCAGCCTGTTCTCCGAGCCGCGTGAAGCGCGCGTGATAGCCGCCGCCGAGGTTTGAGAGGTTCATTGGTTTGTATGGGTGGCCATCAGGAGTGAGCGTGACGGCTTGCTGAAAGCTCACGATGGCATTCTCGAGATCAGCGAGATCGCCCAGCCGCTCAAAGCGCGCGTGATAGCTGACACCGATGCATAAGAACATCGCTGGTTTGTTCAGGTGGCGATTCGGAGTGAGCGCGACTGCTTTTTGGAGGGTGGCAATGGCTTTCTCAACATCGGCGAGATCCCCGAGCTGCCCAAAGCGCGCGGTACAGCCGACAGCGAGGTTGAAGAGCCTATTTGGCCTTGCTGGGTGATCCTCCGGGGTGAGCGCGACGGCTTGCTGATGGTGAGCGATCGAATTCTCGAGATCGGCGAGATCTCCGTGCCGCTCAAAGCGTGCGTTATAGCCGATACCAAGGTTTGAGAGCCAGAGTGCCTTGTGGGGGCGGCCATCTGGAGTGAGCGCGACAGCTCGCTCAAAGTTCGTAATCTCATTATCGAGATCGGCCTGTTCCCCGAGCCGCCTAAAGCGCATGTGATAGCCGCCACCGAGGCGTGAGAGCCTTACTGGTTTTTCTGGGGAATTATCCGGAGTGAGCGCAAGGACTTGCTGATGGAGAGCGATCGTGTTCTCGACATCGGCGAGATCTCCGTGCTTCCCAAAGCGTGCGGCATACCCGCTACTGAGGTTTGAGAGAAACAATGGCCGGTTGGGATGGCCATAGGGAGTGAGCGCGACGGCTTGCTCAAAGTTCGTGATTGCATTATCGAGATCGGCGGGTTCCCCGAGCCGCTCAAACCGTGCGCGATAGCCGTCCCCGAGGTTTGTGAGGTACGACGGTTTGCCGGAGTGGCCATCCGGAGCGAGTCTGACGGCTTGCTGAACGCTCGCAATGACATTCTCGAGATCGGCGAGGTCCCCGAACCGCTCAAAGCGAGCGCGATACCCGGCACTGAGATTTGAGAGAAAGTCTGCTTTCTGGGGGTGGCCATCCAGAGTGAGTGCCAGGGCTTGCCGAAAAGTCATGATCGAAAATTCGAGATCGGCAAGATCCCCGAGCCGCCTAGCGCGCAAGCCATAGCCGACGCCGCGCTGTGAGAGCATGGTTGGCTTGGCGCGATGGCCATCCGGGGTAAGTGCGACGGCTTGCTCAACGTTCGCAATGGCTTTATTGATATCAGCGAGATCCCCCAGCCGTTGGAAGCGCATGGCATAGCTGATACCGAGCTTTGAGAAGTACCGTGGTTTGCCGGGGTGACCATCCGGAGCGAGTATGACGGCTTGTTGAACGCTTACAATGGCATTCTCGAGATCGGCGAGGTCCCCGAACCGCTCAAAGCGCGCGCGATGGCCGCTACTGAGGTTTGAGAGAAGGGCTGCCTTGTGGGGGTGGCCATTCAGTGCGATTGCGAGGGCTTGCTGAAAGCTCGCAATGGCATTCTCGAGATCAGCGAGATCTCCCAGCCGCTCAAAGCGCGTAACATAGCTGACACCGATGTTTAAGAAGTACATTGGTTTGTTGGGGTGGCGATCCGGAGTGAGCGCGAGAGCTTGCTGGAGGTTGGCAATGGCTTTCTCGAGCTGGGCACCGGTGAGATCCCCGAGCCCTTCCAAGAGTGGTAAGCAGGCCTCATCGAGGTTTGGGATATCACCTGGTTTAGATGGATAGCATTTGAGAATAAGTAAAAGACATTTGATCAAATGATATTGCGACTGTTTGGGACTAACCGACCGGGGGATGTATGTCATTGTTAGACTGCGAAGAGTTTCCCCGCGGTTGGAGAAGATTAGGAAGTTCACGCGGTGCCCAGCAAAGCTTAACGGTAATGAGACCCATTATATCTGAGGCGGAGTGCTTCAGGCCCTCGGCAACGTCCGTCACAGTGGCCGACGTCGTGGCAGATACCAAAGGTGCAATGGTAAGCGCCAGGGCAGCTACTATCGTTGAGCTTATGAGCGTTATGAATATATGAATGTGACAAAGACTTACGATCACCGTCCGCGCAACTTTCCAGCAGATTTTTAAGACTGGCGTCAGCTCGAGCTATGCTGAGGCTGTCGGAACTATTGTGAGCGCCGCTCTTGATTTCGATGTAAATGATTGATTCAAGACGTCCAGCGCTGTTGGGATGTATGAAGGATAAGATGACGGTTGCGGTTAGGTGTTAGGATGACACGCACATTCTGAGATCTTGGTCCCAACATTGGGCGGTCTTCGCAGACAATGTACGATGCACCTGGCTTGCACCATCGACGTTGACCTCCACATACAGATCCTCATCCGCTTTTTGGTCCTTTGGATCGCGAGTCCATTCAGCCGCACCAACTTAAACAGCTCAGATCATAAGACCAGCAGTACACATGAACAAAAAAACTTGACGTACCAAATAGTGCATATTCCAAGTGTTCATCCAAATCCATGATCTCAATAGCGAAAGGCGATTTTTTATATTCCCGGTGAAGGGAACGGGGAATCTGGCGGACGTCGATGTCGGATTTCTAGCCAGGGCAGAAATGATAGACGACTATATCACTTGGGGTGCTGCTATTATATACGTAGGGAGTGAGGATCAGCGCCCATCAGCACCCATCAGCAACCGCTTGGGATGGTTCGTGTGAGTTCGTGTGTATTTTCGCAGATACTCGTAGCCTCACCGTCATTGTCAGCGCTAACAAGTAAACGATTGTTCATTGTTTGCAAGTTACGCTTACATAGCAGTTTTCTCGCCTTTAAGGATCAAGAAAATTGTGCTGGAATAGCCTGGATCCGTGGATGGACTGGATTTCATGTCGAGGTCAAGCTGCAGCGCCCAGGATGTGGAAGATTGGTGTAAGATGGTAACTCTGGTGATGGTATGTTTGTAAGCTGTCGATTAGTTGTCGTTCCAGCACTGTCAGTGGGCATGTGATGACCTGTTCATAACCAGTGGCCCTGTCAATCAAAGCGCTGGGAATTACCGGTTGGTAATCCGTTAATGTTATAATTAAGCGTGTTTTATGAAAAGAGAGTGAGCTCGCAGACTGGCGCGCAAGTATCGAACGTGAGATCAAGCATTGATGACTCGGGTGAGGAATGGTCGCGATTGGATCACGCTCTCTCCCACGGCCCACGCAGCCACGCGGGCCCACGCACATTACCATGCCAAATCACATCCGCACGCATTGTGCAAACTTCACGACACACTCGCTCAGGGCTGCTGCAGAACGGAGATATAGTTACACCGATGTCTTCAAGCGCAGATGCAA
>KV417498.1:586576-611123 GCA_001630335.1 Athelia psychrophila | reverse complement strand
CCGTGGAGGCCGATCTCATTTATGCTCAGAAATATGCCTATCTCGCTATGGCATGCTTTGCGGTAAGGACTGGGTGTCCTGAACTGTTCTTACTCACACCTGCTTATCAAAACTACCAGCTACGTACTCATGGCTGGCTTTGATATACCAGACCGGGTTGCTATCGTGCAAAGCGTGGACTAAGCCGCTTCATCGCGGTCTACATTACATGACGGTGCACATTCAATCTATCCATCGCATACAAATCATATCTGCCTCCTGAGCCTACAATCTCAATCGCCTTTGGGAATGATACGATGGTGTGCTGGCACATGTGGCGTCGCGTGTGTGGTCCTCAAGGATACTTAGGAACATAATAATACATATGCAGCTTCATGCACAACCGCTGAATGTAAATATCGGGCGAACGAAATTGATCGGGGAAACCGGATGGACGAACGCACGAGCTGCAGGTCATCACGGTGTCGCTGAATGATATGCAGTCTAGGTCCGAGATTTGTTATCCTTGAGGTACCTAACGATATTAATCGGGGTTGTGCACCATATGCATAGGCGCACAGCGTTTCCTCAGAATGGACGAAAGTCGCGGCGCTCTCCGAATTCAGGCAGCCATCAAGTGGAATAAAAACAGAGGCATGGCACAGATGATACCCGGCATTAAAGTTGTTTGACTGTCACAAACATAAAAGTAGGTCGGGCATGGGCATCGCCTCCCTCCGCTTCATGTGTACTACTTTGTTATTAGACACGTCGGGCACATTCTTTGCAATTAGCACGACTATGGATGAAGGATATTGCATCAGCTTTGATTACGCTGAGGCCGATAAGATCAACCTACGCCAGTGCAGCATAAGGTGACGGATCCCGCTCCGTTGCAGGCAATGTATCCTGCAGCGCAGTTATCAGGGTAGAAAACGTCGACCTGCATGACATTGATATGAGAGGCTGTTTTAAAAATGGGTGGGAAGGAGGGGAAGGAACGCACGCAATCACGCCTGCTGAGCTCAGCGGGGGCGGGGGTGGCCAAAGCGAGAGTCGACAAAGCAGCGACGAGGAGGAGTTGGAATTGCATGTTAGATCAGGTGGGTTTGGGGTGCTTGTTGGCTGAAGATTGGAGGTGGTTTTTGGGATGCAGTCAAGGTAGGGTTTTGTGTCTCTTATATACCAAGTGAAAGGAAGCCAGGCGGTGGTAATCAATTCATTGATGCGAAATCCAACTCGTTAAATGATGGGAGACTCACGGGCGCTGCAATAACGGAAAAACAATGGTGCGCAAACTGCGCAAGAAGGTTGACTACACAGCAATTAAGATGTGAATACAACTCATTGCATGGTGGGAGCTCGCGGGCGCAGATGGTCTGTGATATAAAAACGCCAAAACAGCGGCACACAGACTGTGTAAGAAGGTTGACTGCACAGCAATGACGGTCGACCTACCCCACGGTTGCATTACAAATTCAATCACCGCTAGCCACCGCTACATAAATAACGCTTGTGAGATGCATGTGAGGGCGGAGCCTCGGCGCTCACTCGTGATTGATTTTGAACTCGTAATTGAATAAGCATCGCTTCGGCTGCATCAGCCCGGACTCACTGCCAGGTAGTGATGTCGGATGCACATGGGCATGCTGAAAAGGAGCTTTACGCTGCTTTACATCTCTGGTTCGAATTTCGGTGTGCTTGGCAGCGGAATTGATGTGCATATGCGGGGCTCGGTGGATCACAAGGGAGGGTCACTCTAGATCTGAATATTTCCCACCCTTCAACGCTGCTACTAGATATTGGAGTTTAAGGAGGATCAGGTACCTTCTTCAAAGTGGGTTGGTAAAATGGATAGCTTTGCCGACTTATTAAAATGTCCATTATTCCCACCGACCGACTTGCAGGCATGCCATCACTGTGTGCATATTACCCTCTGCCAACACATTACCCACAGCCGTTAATTCGTATCATTCCATGATTGATGCGCGCAGGCATGGGTGTTGGAACATGGTCGAACCACTGGCATATGCGTGCAGAGCGAACTAGGTTTCTTTTAGATCCTGTACAACAAGCTCAGACATGAGGCTTCCCTGTACTAACATCATGATACCTCCCCGCAAGTTCCACATGGAGCGTCGTGATGTTTCCCACTTTGCTGGGACCTGGCAATTCGTGAGGGCATCACAGACAGAGCACTGTAGTATATTGCTGCATATAATAATATCCTGGCATTCCGGGCAGGGGTGGGGGATACCTGGGTCGGTTACGAATAGATGAAAATGGCCCTTCCCAATAGGGTAGGTGTGCAGATAGCTGTGCAGAATATTTCCTGGACCTGCTACTGGGTCCAGGGTGGCCTCAAATCACAAATAATGATTTCCGTATGCGGTGGATGAGCATTGGGTGTGCCTGGGTGCTCGGGCAGCCCGGGGGATGCCAGAAAATGTGATTTTGAGATGTGGCTGTGCTTGCGCGAGCAGGAGCAGCGGCCGCATCCGTCACAGCCATTACCCGATTGGGCCTCACGGCACCCTGTTTCAGCCTGTTTCCCTGCTCTCCGCTCCCCGGCTACATTTTTGCAACTGGATACATTATTTTACCAGGATCAACCTTAGAATACTTGCATGTTCATAGTCCGGGCTTTAAATAAATTACTTGTTAAATCATGCTGAAATCATGATTATTTACTTATGTGCAAACGGGTAGGGAGTCAAAAGTATTTCATTTCCCAGCATTCTGGGGGTGTACATACGACAGGAGCTATGTGATATAAAGCTATCTGGCATGTGTGGAAGCCCGAAAGCGAAAGGAATGGGGGTATGGAGAGGTATGAGTGAAATTCCCCCAAAAATCGAAAGGCTCTTTCCCCGCCACGCGGCCTCAGGCCCGTGCACCGACCGAGCTTGCTAATATGTCAGGTAGAGGTGGCGGAAGGTTTTGATAAGGGGTTTGAAGGAATGGTGGGCCCAGGAGACAAAGCGGCGGGGGGCGGGAAGGCGGGGAGCGGGAAGGTGCGGCCAGCGCGCACGCACTTCAAGTCCAAGAGTCCGAGAAGTGGTGTAGGGCGATGGAGGTATCCCATATGTAGAGGGATACAGGGTGTGGGGGGTTTGGTGCATGGATGAATACGGTGGGGCTGCGGCGGGACGGCGGGCAGGCAGTGAGTCTCAACAAGGGCCGCACGCGCGCGCATTTACGATGGCGCGGCACGCAGGACTGCTGTGAAGCGTCTTAGGCATACCCCTACGTGTTTTGCGAACACGTGGGAGCTGGTAGGTAGCTTGGGGGTGCAGTGAGCGGGGGGAGGGCGCGGAGGAGGGCGCCAGCGCGATGCCGCGCGAGGGAGTGCCCGGGAGACATCGTGATTGCTGGGGCAATACAGGTTGATGGGTCGAGGGTACATGAAGTTGCTGGTTGGTCGACTGGGTTGCAGGGCCGTGCGGTGGGGCCGGAAGCGCGATAGGGAGGAGGAGAAAGGGCCCAGGTCTGCAACAGGTGTTGCAGTGTCCTGGGCATTCCTAAAGCTCACAACAGTCAGTAAATATGTGTATTAACGAGTCACTTACCTTGGATTAGTCCCCTCAGCCGGTTTCCCGCTGTCCCCGCGTCGTTGAAGTCGGTGTTGCCGTTGTTGTTGTTGTCGGCGAGCAGAACGATCAACGCCTAACTGCGAAATTGCCGGATTCGGTCGTTTGTGGCGCCACGATCGTTCATCGTCGTTTCGTTCGACTGCGAGCTCGCACACACATATATAGATGGAATATATGGGCAGGTACATGTATTAGCTACCTCAATATATGGTCCAAGCCCAAGAATTGAAATTCAAGCTATGTTGAACGAGATCGGCGCGATACATGTGTGATAAGCCCGATCGGGTTGTTATCTCGCATATTCATATTTTGTCTATCTAAATGGATCGGGGAATATTGAGAAGGATCGGGCTCTGGAATACAATTGTATGGTATGTCTAGACTACATCCCAAGTGTTCGTCTACGGAAATCGGCAATCTGGGGGTCTGTCAGTGTAAGTATGTAGTTACTGGAAGTATCAAGCACGAAACTCTGTTTGGATCTTGGTCTTTCCGTGTAGGCTAGCCACCCCTCTCTCTACATTTACTCTGTTGCAATTCTGTCTTCTACAATACATTTATATACATCCACGAATACTATTCCAAGTCTCAGATATAATGTATCTCCGATTATACTTTTGTGAGACCGTGTTTGGTGGCTATTTTTCATGTTGTTGCCTTAGGATGTCCCTGTGACGCTCCAGGGCTTCTGGATATAAGGTTATCGACCAATATTCTTGATTATATACATGATAAAAATGTTTGAGAGGCCACATCAGGTTTTTCAACACCTCTGGGGCTTTGTATATGAGCTGTACAGCACATACTATCATCTGTCATGAAAATCACCATAATATGAGCTTGTAAGCGTTCAGTATGCATTGTACTGCTCTGGATAGTTGCATCAGGGTATACTAATGACTTCTAGATAGCACACATACCATAATAGCATCAGGAGGAATATACAGTAGGCACATATGAGGGGAGGCAGTCAATTTCCGTGAAATACCCATGGCACACAGGCCCTGATCAATTTATCTTTATTATAAATAGGCAGCTGGTAGTGCATAGAGTATATATACATTCCCATGACTGCTGGAAAGCGTAGCCTTCACTGCAATGAGGGGGGAGAGCTGCAAATCTGAGTGGCTGAACTTCAGCCACTAAGATTTAGGTTCCGCTACCCAAATGCGGATGGTTTCCAACCAAGGCCGCGTCGTCGTCAAGATGTCGTCGTCTTTCTCACTCTACTACCACCACATCCCCACCCTCATGAGGCCCCTCCAAAACGGCTGGAATCCACCGCGACGGCCTCAGGCTGTCTATTCGTAAGTTTTTACAAGTTTTATGTTGCTTTACATCCACTAACAACTTTTTTTAACAGTCTTTTTTGCCGTTGTCGCCCATCCCTCGCGCTCCCAGCGCATACGCCCCGCCTCCTGCATATGCCCAGCCTCTCGCACACGCCCAGCCTCCGGTGCACGCACAAGCGCACCATGTGCTGAAGCCAGCCAGCCCGCCCGCGCCTGCTTGCACTCACCCGTAACCACGAGTACTCGCCTCGCACCATCCATCCCCGTGCCCCGTACCTATCACTAAGCGCAACCCGTGCTCGTATCCACGCCAGCATAGCTCTACGGCGCCCACCTGCACTGCATCACTCGTGCTCGCAGCTGTCCTCATCCCGAGCCCACAGCTGCTCGCACTTTCAGCCGCTTCGCCACGGGAGGTCGTCGCCGTCTGCACTCGCAGCTGCCCCGCATCAGCACTCGCAGCCGGCCCTTATTCGAGCTCGCAGCCGCCCGCGCTCGACGCCGCATCCACATGCGCGCTCAGCCGCATCCACCCGCGCGCTCAGCCGTATCCACCCGCGCTCAAAATTGCGTCCACCCGCGCTCGAAGCTGCCCCACCTGTGCTCCCAACCACCGGAATTCGCGGTCGACAAACTGCACCCGCACTTGCGGTCATCGGCGTCCGCTTGCTCTTCGTCGCGGCACCCGACCCAGACGCATCTCCGCCCGCCCGTACTCGCTTGTACCCGCAACCGCATTGGCGCTCACGATCATCTGCGGTCGCTCCTACCCGCCTCGCGAGCAATTGCGCGGTCTGCCGTCCCCGTTCTCGCAGTGTTCCGTGCCCGCGCCCGCACCATCCTATGCGGGGTGCGCTGTAATTTACTTAGAGCTTTGTATTGGTCAGGGGGCTTCCGGCTAGCTTCGCGCTGCCGGGTTCTACAGTTTGGGCCAGGGGGCATGCGGGAGGGCGGGTGCGGCCAGCCTATATGGCTGGTAATGCATCCGTACCGCCGGTTCCATGCACAGCTTCGCGCTGTTCGGTTCCGGTTCCCGGCTGGTCCGCTACGTGCCGTCCAGTTACGGTTTATCAGCATCGAGGCTGAAACGCCGCACCTACGAAGTAGTAAATATGGATAGGGGTTTGAATTTCCCAATACAGACGTGTAGTTATTCGCTAGGTAGTACACATTTGTATTTACGGCATGCAAAAATATAATCGCAATTTTACCCATACCAAACCGACCACTACACCCTGGTCAGCATTAATATATGCAATGTGCCTGGCTCAATGATAATATACATATGACCTGGCATTGATATAGGTAGGTATACCTCAGGTATACCTAGGTAGGCGACATCATGATGTTGCGCAAAGTCCCGCCTCCCGCAAAAGTGGGAAACATCACGACGTTTTAGGTGGAACTTGCCGCAACATCATGATGCGGCCACAGATACTGGTGCAGACATTGTTATGGAACGGCTGTATATATATTAGCGTACCTGTACAACAAGCTGTAGGTACGTTGATATATGAGTATGAAGTGCGTATGAGAACACTCACCTCAGACGTTGTTATGGAACGGCTGAGGAAACGATGTATCTAATCGGAGCGAAACATATCTAGGAAACACGTGACGTAGGATGTGGCGTCAGTTCCCAAAGTTTCTTTTGCCCTGCCTTTGTCAGAGAGATTGACGCCAGCTTCTAGGACTTGCACAGTATGGAGTTGCTTTGAAGTTGGAAATATTCAAGGGGCCACAGACACCATGATAGGCAATATCTTGCAATCAAGAAACAGAAGTTGAACCGAAGTGGTAGTGGGATTAGTGGGAGTGGGCAATACCTGCCAACGAAATCTCATTCCCACGCATGATTACGTGATGAACCAAGTCCAGATTTTGACCCACTACAACACGCTCGCGCACTTCAAGTGCACAGGCCCGTAACCTCCCCGGAGCCACAAGCTTGAGGGAAATATGTTGATTCGAGAGGCAAATCGAAGAGATTGTTGGCAACAGAATTACATTTATCGCTCACTGTGTTTTGTATTCAGTCAATCAGTACAATTTCACACTGCTAACATTTGGTATACACAATTTAAATGAAATCCACTGCCAAGAATCTCTTCATATTTGTATCTTCAGATAAACATGTGTGCAAACCTTTATCCAAAGTTGCGGCCATGAGCCGGTGCATATGAAGTGCTTTTGAGCAGTTTTGAGCCTGAATCACGTTAATTCGCTAGCAATTGCCCGCCACAGGCGTGTCCCGTTGCCGCCACACAATGAGTTCGCGCCAGTACACACTCGCGGTAGATTCTTTGCGGTCAATATTAGCATAAATGGCTGCTATAATGTTCTATGAGTATATATCTGCCTTCAGATAACCATATATGCTTGGTCCTTACACATACTTGATGAATAATCTCTCAAGTGGCAGCAGCTTCACTATCAATGCTAAACATTGATAAGTCGATCATGAGCAATTGTGTGCGTTAATAGCGAGTTAACGAGACCTTTACACTGGAGATTTGGTGTCAATGGGGTAAATGAGGGAGTCCAGAGTCCAGACAAGATGGATTACTTAGTGATTAGTGTCAAGCAGTAAGCAGGGCACAGAGGAGTCATAGTATGCTTGTATTAGGCAAGATACTGTACAAATATCATCATCAGATAATGTGAGAGCCAAATTTGAGCCACAGAAAGATTATCCTGAAGGGATGAGGCAAGAGGAATTGACGAAGGTGTTGGGTCAGTGGCTGTGTAGTGTTTCGCGGACGGAGATATTACATAAGCTGGACACGACCAGAACAGCAATTGCCCACTCCCAGGATTAGACTTCAGCGTGTCTGAATCCAAATAAGTTCTCACGACTAAAGCAGCCGAGACGTGGTGGTAGGTGGCGCTGACTAGAATACCAGCCTGTGGTAAGATAGACCCATCACATACTCAGCTGCATCACATGTCATGTGACACAGTGTGACGCCTGCGCCACAGCTCTCTCGTCTACCCTCAGAATCGATCGCGTAGGTTTAAATTAGTGGCTACAAACTATGCAAATGTCCTTATTATGCAATTAATTTTCAAATTTTCCCATCAGAGCCTCCGGAGGAATGACCCGATGCCCAGAGTACTGTTTGTTTGCCCATACAGCAAGCTTTCTACTAGCTCCTTTCTCGTAGGCGTCCGTAAATCGAGAAGATCGGGTGGCGAACCTTAGAAACAGGTTAGAAGATGTATAATAGCAGAATGTAGAGTACAATGTATGTTCACATGCTCTTCGATAGCACCGAGTCCAGTGCCGCGAGCATGTTGCACTCATTAGCAATGACACAGTGAATGTTGACTGCCTTACATTTTCTTTATTACTTTTATTTTATTTGGGGACTAGCTTATATTTGTGAGTAGACACTGGGCAAATATTAGCGAGCCCTTTGAGTGCTTTTCTGGCCATAACTGAATGGTACGAGGGCAAGATGTGAGCATCGGGGATAAATTGGCCGTTGTAAACTTAATTCAGCTATCTATTCATACAATATAAAAATTCGGTCTGCAAGGTTTTGTGGCCGGTATAGCATTGAACAAAACCTTGCGAGCCGAATCTTCATATTCGCAATGTAGAAGCTCTAATTAACTGAGAGAGCAATGTAACGCAAATGTCACCATTTGATCACGTGATGCAGCTGAATATGCGATGGGTCTATCTTATCTGCAAATGCAGTAGTAGCGCATTGCACCGTGTAGTAGGCACTGGAAATCATTACAACAATTTGAAAGAAATATTTGTATCATTTTGTATCACAGATAGATTTTGAACGCCGGGATGGAGGACTTGAATGGACCTTGACACTATTTGCAACTATACCAATGATGGATGAAGATTACAAGACATATCTGAATTCGCGATTTTCAATGTCCGTCAAGTCCTGATATTCCTGCGAGGCGATCCCGCCTTATCAAACCGATATCCTTAAAAGGGAGCTGTGGTTGACATACCTTGGGAACCTGTTGCTTGGTTTTATTGCCGTCCGCATCGTCCGTTTCGATATACACCTCGTCATATGTATCGTCGAGTGGCTCTGCATCACGGCGCTTATTCTCTCTGGCGAGAAGGAATCGTATAACAAGTAAAATGATGGGGCATGTGATATAGCATATCCCAATGATGATCCACGGTATACCTGTCGTTTAAGCATTCAGTGGTCCGCGCTTATGACGCGCATATATATTCTCATGCTCACGATTTCTGCGAAGCCGGCGTTTCAGTATTGCCTACCGCAATACGCAAAGAACGGCTCACCTTGGCTTGTACTTTGCCTGCCACATGAATGGAGCTGCTGCGTTACCGACGCAGTATGCAGAGAGCATGATCGCATTTACAGTCACACGCTTCGTATGCCCTGCAGTGACCGTGGACAGCCAGGACAACGACAGTACAAACCCGGTTGTGCTGACGCCTGCGCTCCCTTAGCATGTATACTCATACACACATACACGATAGATGAAGAAGAAGCGCACCCGTAGTCCATTGACCGAACAGCAACCCCACCTTGTCACTCCAGGGCAGCAGCGTGATCAGAAAAACGCCCAGCAGGCTCGGAAGGAAGTACACAGCACCGACATACGCCCGCCCATTCTTCATTCGCGATGCCAGCTGCACGCCCGTCCATATGGTGACGATCTCGATGGTCCCATCGACGCATCCGAGGAGCGTGGTTTGGAGGTACGTGAATCCGAAGGAGGAGATGATGATCTGGCGCTGATTAGTGAGCGAGTTGGGCACGTTGTCGAGCGCGGAGAACAGCGCGAAGAGCCAGGTTTTTGGGTCGGTCAGCGCTTCGACGAATCTAGCAAAGGCATAGCGTTGAGCTCTCTGGGTGGCGGTACGGAGCACGGGATTCGCACTGCTCTTTTTTGAAATGCTTGTTCTCCACACCGGTTTGATTTTCCTTCAAGGGCAATCAGCTTAGAGCTGCAACAACCTGATCTGCAAATGATGTACCTTGATGCGCTGTACCGCCTTTGCGCGCTCGTCCATAGTCAGAAACCACGCATTAGTCGGCGAATCCGGGAAAAATAGCCTGCTCGCCTAGCATGAGCACGCGAGGTCTACTAGAAGAGCAGAATTTACCAAAAGAAGGTTGCAATAATCAGAGTCATCGATCCAGTTATGACCATAAGCCTTCAATAATAACAAACATCAGCCTCTCCCATGGGTCATTGAATGCAGTGAAACTGACCATTGCCACGGCTCAAACCCAGAAGTCTTGATGTGCAGTGCACCGAAACTGAGAAATCCCGAAATAATTTGGGCTGCAGATTTTCGATCCGTCAAAGGATTTACGACCCACATAGAATCGAGCTCACCTGTTCCGTTCATCAAGACTACAACAAATTTATCAGCACCATCCAAATTACCGAGACAGGAATGATACTCACACCAGTAACCGACCCGCAGTGTCTGCTCATTCCTCGTATAGAACATTGAGCTGACGATCAGGAATCCCGCAGTAATCGAGCCCTCGCAGATTCCAAGTATCATGCGCACGACAAAGAGCCCACCAAACGAGGTACATGCTGCGTGACAGCAGAGTGCTACGCCCCATGTGAAAATATTGAGGCTGCAAGGGTGCATTGTTTAATGATTGAAAACGTAGGCTGGCCAAGTCATTTAGCGCTTCGGAGAGATGGGTTTTAACTGACCTCATCCATTTTCCCACAGGGAAGCGCTGAAGCGCCAGGTTCTGCGGATATTCAAACAGCAGGTAGGAAAGGTAGAAGATGGTCCCGAGCCTTTAACAGGTGTTTGATCAGCGAAGCACAACTTGCGCTTTCATGAATTCTGTACCAGTTGTATCTAGGATGGTATTCAGTTAGGTCCTGCGTTCTATTTCGTGAGATTTGCTCACTGGTTGGTAGACAAATGTGCGGCCGCGCTGGTTCCCCAATCATCAGCCATGAGACCCATTTTACGCGATTTTGGCTTACTCTATACCGAGAATAGCAGCGCTTCCCAGCGTCGTCTTGTCCATAAATTGGATCCTACATATGTTGTCAGAACATGCGAGAGGATGCCACAAGCAGGAATTTAGGACAATACCAGTATAGAACTGGAATCAGGTGAGTGGATGCATACAAAATGCTGCAAGCACTTACTGCACATCATCGGGAGAATGTGGACGTCTATCTTCCTCCTACGGGTCATGCAAATGAAGTAAAAAATCGGACTGCGATGCAGACTTTCAAAGGCACACACCTGATCCTTTGAGCCTCGACAGGATCCAGAGGGCCATGCACGCCTGCAGCTAGCTTCGCCGCAGTGTCTACTTCACTGACTGAGGTGAAAGTAGCTTTTTCGCCCTGGATATCGGCCGTGGCGACTCGTTTGATGTCCTTTTCCTCACTCCGTTCGTCTGAGACCATGATGGTGTTAAGGTGAAGAGAAAGACGCAGCGTGGTCTGAAAATTTGAGTGGAATACAAGCTCGCTTAGATAACATGGCGCCTAGATAAAGGCCAGCACTGGCAGCAGCAGTTCCGCCGGAGGAAGTGTTGGGGATCAGAGAAGCAGGAGACACATGGAGCTGTGGCGCGTGAGTATTACACTGAGTCACGTGTATGGACCCATTGACAGTGATTGACATTGACAAGACATTGAGCACTCAACCAATGAGAGCGTGGGCCAAGATAGCGACCAAAATCCGGCCCCTGCAAATGCACAGGTTCGGTACAAGCCACCTCTCCGTGCCGGCGAGTCTGATACGTACCCAGTGACATTGAATTCAAATCGACCGGTCACTCGAGAGCAGAAATCCCCACACATCATCATGCCTTCGTCCAGCTGCCAGCAGGTCAGACACAATTTGTGTGAGCTTTACAAGTACATAGGAGTTGTGGCGACGTCGCACGCGCCACGGTCCGCGACAAGTCAGCGGGTCATGCCCGAAGGCGCGTGGGCTTGTAGGCAGCGGGCGGCGGATAGTATCGCGTCGTAGGAGCAGTGACTCTGATGCTGCCCATCGATATCACGGTGTTGCTGTCTACCAGCATCCCGAGGGCGACACCCCGGAAGACCCGGCACGCCATGATGTTCGTGAAGGTCACATACGTGTTGACGAGCGTGTACTTCTGGATCTCGGGGACGAGCGGCGACGCCATATATATCAAGTTCATAAAGAAGAACAGGATGATGGCGCTGAATCGACATTGGACAAACCAAGATTAGGTTTTGGCAGACGGGTGGCATGGATGGACGACGGGCTTACGCGTAATACAGCTAGCCGGACTGCACGAGCGAGCGCGATATGTGGAAGAGGCCCTTGCTCTGCACCATTTCCGGAATCCAGGAGCGCCAGGTGTGCTCTATCGCTGCGTTCAAGTTGGCAGCCAAACGGTAGGCGATTGCGATGAATATCAGAGTATTGTTGACGAACGAGGGATATGCTCGGCCAGGACAGATATTTGGTGTAGATATTCACGCCACACAGCTCAGTGCCCGCACCATGCCCTGATGTATATTTCCTCAGTTGTGGGCCATTTGAAAGCACAAATCAGAGGCACCCAAGTGTGTCGTCACCGCTGCGAGTACGACAAGGCCCATGGTGATAAGCCAGAGGACGCCAAATATGGCGGTCACATTCCACGAGCCAAGGTACACCGCCCGGACGCGGAGGAGGAACAGGAATGAGGTGGAACTGGCTGTAAGGACGATGGCCGGTCCCAGTGCCGACCAGAACCCACCGCAGCTGTTCTGGTTTACCACTGTGGATGCCAGTGGGTCAGCCGGGCATTTGAGCCGCATTCATCCAAAACAAGGAGAAGACGCACAGCAGGTAGGAATCCGTGCACAAATTCGCTTGTGCTGCAGTTTTCCGTGAGCCCCCAATGCCAACATGCGATGTGCAAATTGAATGCGCACCGGGATAAGAAGTAGACCGCCATGGACCAGCCGAGCCCATGCTTTAAACAGATCTCGACCTCGTCGGGTATGGATAGGAGCCAGTCGTAGGCATACGCCTGCCAGTGGTAGCTTTGATAAGCGAGGGAAAGCAGCGCAAGATAGGAGTCCGTGCCCCAAAGCTCGCCATAGCGAGATACGCATAATTATGCGCATACACGAGCTCGGCCTCCACAACAGGCGGCAGATGGTCCAGGGGAGGTGACGACATGCGCAAGTCCTGTCGTGAAAGGTTAAACTGGGCGACGGGGGGAAATCAATTGCCGATTGACGATGGTCTTTGATATATCGCCTTTTCCCTCGTCTTGAAACGTGCGCTCCATTAGGGGCGAAGATTCAAGAGGGGTTCATTGTCAGAGATACGTCCGGACTGGTTCGGACTTCGTGCCTGCAGGAACGTTCAACGGTGAAGAACGGTGTCGGCGTGTCGCGATAAATTAATACTGATGGGAGATCGGTCAGGGTTGATCACCCTTGGCAACAGGTTTCAGATAGTCCCACGGTCTTAGATACCCTATTCGTTGCACGAAATAAAAATCTAAGACCAATCATCTTGAGATTATCTGCTGACGAGAACGCCGAGGACTGGCGAGAGTGGCGAGACGAGACAGGGGTTAGACACTTGCGTAGCACATGTTGAGGGTAGATAGACACGCTTGCGGCGTGTGGCGCAACGACACCTTCTTCCTTTCGCCTTTGCGTGTTCTCTGTGCGATTCTCTGCGTTCCTCTCCCTTTGCGCTCTCCCTTTTCGTTCTCTGGCCTAGCAAGAAGTGTTAGTCCACCGCCCTCCCTGCAAAATTTCCAGGAAACGCGGTGATCGTAATTCGGCATGCCCATGTGCATCAGAAATCACCACCTGGCAGTTGAGCGCTCAGCAGCCAAAGCAATGCTTCTTCAATTACGAGGTCAAAATCAATCCTAAGTGAGCGCTGATGCTTCGCTTTCACAAGCGTTATTTAGCGGCGCACAGCGCGCTCCTTCAATCACAAGGTCAGAATCAATCTCAGGCCAGCGCTGATATATCAGCGCTCGCGGATACTTCACCCTCATAAGCGTTATCTAGCGGTACGCAGCCACGCTCCTTCAATTTCGAGCTCAGCATCAATCCCAAGTGAGCTGCTGCTGAGGCTTCGGTGCTTCGCTCTCACAGATGTGGGCTAGATCAGCCGCTGTCGGCCGTCATTCCTGTGCGGTCCACGGCGTGCAGCGAATTTTTGCAGATGTTGCAACCTCGTTGCAGATGTCCTATGCCTGATGCTTTTTCGAGATCAGCGCTCGCAAGTCTTTTCCCAGGCAATGATTTAGAGCGCGATGCAAGCACATGGCGTCCTTTCACCACTATATAAACGAGACGCGATCCCCTGCTTGACTGCATCCCAACAACCACCTCTAGTCTTTAGCTAACAAACACCCCAACGCCGCTTTATCCAACATGCAATTCCAACTCCTCGCCGTCGCCGTCTTGTCGACTCTCGCTTTGGCCACCCCCGCCCCCGCTGAGCTGAACAAGCGCGGCTGCGTGCGTTCCATCCCCTCGTTCCATCCCTTACGCATCCGTTCTGAAATGGACTTTTGAATCATGCAGATCGTCATCACATACCCCGATAACACCTGCCCCGCGGGATACCTTGCGTGCAACGGAGCGGGAAGCGAGACCATCTGCTGCCCTGGGGTGGGTTGTTTCCATCAGCCTCAGCGTCATGAAAGCTGATGATATACTCTTCATCCACAGTCATGCTAATTCTCAAGAATATGACCATCGTCCTTAGTCCCAAAGCACTCCGTACTACGAAGGGGAGGGAGGCGATGCTCCCCAGACCTGCTTTTGTATTTGTGGCACCCAATCAATGCTGACATTAATGCCGTGTATCATCTAGATTCTGCGCTCATGTTCTGCTACTGTTTCTTCCACGTAATGGCTGCTCGCATTCAGAGACCGCCGCGATGTCCGCCCATTCTGAGAAAACGCCGTGCGCGAGCGAGCATGATACGTACCTAACACTGGATTTATATTGGCAGGTCACTCGAGAGCAGAAATCCCCACACATGCTTTCGTCCAGCTGCCAGCAGGTCTCCCAGACAAAATTCGCGTGAGATTTACAAGTACAGTAGGAGTTGTGAGCGACGTCGCACCAGCCACCGCGACAGTGGGTCACTCCCGGAGGCGCGTGGGATTGTAGGCGGCGGGCGGCGAATACGACGGGGTCGTAGAAGCGGTGATTCTGATGCTGCCCATGAAGGTGTTGCTGTCCACCAGCATCCCGAAGACGAGTAAGTGTTCAAGTGAGGGGATGCAACCAAAACTTACCATAATCACGTCTGTCCCAGGGTCCGGGCGGCAATACGAGCTGGCCGCGAGGAGTATGCGGTAACGGCTGACTCCTGGCCTATCTACTGCTATGCCAACTTCTCGTATGACCCCGAGAATGCCGAGGACGGGTTGTGGCGAAGCTCGTTGTTGGTGAAGGTGCGTTGTCAGGCATACTCTGCTCGACATTTATCTGACGAGCCTCTAGGCATTTAAATTTATATTCACTTCGCCATCCTCTGTGCTCGATGACAGAGACGCCGATGACGCGCCCCCTCCTAAGAAGCGCCGCAACACAAGACCTACGACAAGAAAAAATGTCGCTGCCAAAATCGGCCTGACAACTGTTACAGGGAGGTCCATAGCATATATTGCTGTGCAGGTGAAGTCCCTTACTCCGTTAATCATATGAATGCTCTATTCTGACCATCGGACACTCTCAGCTGCGTTTCGCCCTTTCCAGCGCTTCGAGCTGGAGCGTGCATGACAGCGACTTCAGCTATAATGACTTCTATAACGGAGTGGTGGCCTACTTCGAGAACCCACTTGGACCCATGGCCGTCGCACATGTGGCACTGCTACTGAAGTGGTGGAACTGGTAAGAGTCATGCTACACTTTGTGCGCGCGTCATCTAATGCATGTCGCAGTCAGATTTTCGGTCGCGACAGGGGTACAGTCGCTGTCACCGCGCCTCGCTCAGACACATCAAGGCAACGCGTGGTGGAACAGCAGCAAACCAGGGAGGATAGGGGAGTAGCGGATATGGCGGCGGCAGCGGCAGCGGCGGCGGCAACGGCGGCGGCGGCAGCGGCGGCAACAGCAACGGCGGCGGCGGCAGCGGCGGCAACGGAAGCGGCGGCAACGGAAGCGGCGGCAAGGGCGGCGGCGGCAGCAGCAGCAGCGAGTTGACCCCCCCCGAAGCCGTCTTTTTTTCATTCGCACATATATATTCCTGTTGGTTCAACTATTACACTATCTGCCAAATATCATAAGTTTTCGCATACTACCATTATCAGCCATCCGGCAAGGAAATTGGGCGCTGTTCTAATGGTATCAAATTTCAGCGGCGGGCCAAATGCAGGACCATCTGTGCACTGGCAGCATATCTGCTCTCTTGACGCTAGCTGAGAGCTACTGGCGCAGGTATGATTACTTAACATATTTCCGACTGGCTTACAGAACTTGAGTGATAATTAAATAAGTAGGTTACCGTCAAACGGTCAAAGCAATGCAGTATATTGCAAATGCAGAAACGTTGGCACCACTTGCCGGACCACACGAATTTTGCGAAAAAATTGGAATACCTAATTCATTAATGTGTTGCCAAACAGTCGAAGCATTGCAGGGTATCACGAAATATATAACACTGTTGTTACTTGCCCGACCGCACAATTTCTGCGAAAAAATAGCGATACCTAATTTAATGGGACGTTGGCAAGGGCAGCCTATTCTACGCAAACTCCCCAGGTGATCAAAACTCGGGCATGTTTGCCGAGCCACCAAAGTTTGCCGAACTCACAGAAATTACTCAAAAAGAGTGGTTCGCAATGACATACATTCTCCTCATAATATTTACATGTCTTGCGGGAATTGTGGCACTTGCAATGTCTTATAAGGTCTTTACAATTAGTCCGACGTACTCGTGATGGTAGATCAAGTTCAGAAAAAAGAACAGGATGATGGCGCTGAATTGACATTGGACAAACCCGGATCAGGTTTTGACGACAATCTGTCACGTGGCAGTGAAGATGACTACGAGTAGCATTTTGTGTCTTGCTCACTCAAAACATTACCTACACGATTTCTGAGAAGTACATGATCATTTTCAGAGCATTATCTACATTATGTTTTTTCATCTAATTTTTTTCTCTCTAAGTGTCAACTCATGTTTGGCGGGGGCGTCACGCAACCTGCCAAATGGTTGACAAGGTCTTCCAGCCGTTTCTTTGCGGAGGTTACGGAGCTTGTCTAGAAACGGATGGTCACGAGCCTAGAATTTAGGATGAAGACGCTCTGAGCGTGTCAAATAGGTACACTTTTGGCACGCTCAGAGCGTCTTCATCCATCGTGGAACACCTGCCAAGGGTGCCGCCTGCACGCACATGCATATGGTCAGCCCCACAAATACAAGTATAGCTTTGAATTGAGAATCCTCAAAAATATTCGGTGCGTCTCTCATATGTGATCCTCCGCAAAGAAAACACCGCTTCAAAGGGTAGAGCGCGCCGGAATTAAACCCAGAGTTGAAAGGCTATATTATAATTCAGCATGCTCATGTGCATCAGAAATCACCACCTGGCAGTTCCGGTCTGATGCGGCCGAAGCAATGCTTGTTCAATTTCGACGTCAAAATCAATCTCTCAAGTGAGCGCTGACTCTGCTTCGCTTTCAGAAGCGTTATTTAGCGGTGCGCGCGCTCCTTCAATCACAAGGTCAGAGTCAATTATAGGTGAGCGCTGGGTGCGCAGCAGCGCTTCTTCAATTTCGATATCAGAATCAATCCCGAGTGAGTTACTGCCGAGGCTTCGGTGCTTCGCTCGCGAATGTGGGGGTGGGGTAGGTCGGCCGTTGTCGGCCGTCATTCCTGCGCGGCCTACATCCTGTGCAGCGTTTGTTGCAGATCTTGCAACCTCGTTGCAAAGAACTTATATCTGATGCTTTGTCGATATCAGCGCTCGCGAGTCTTCTCCCAATCAATGATTTAGAGGGCACTGAAAGCACATGGCATCCTTTCACTTCTTATATAAACAAGATACGATCCTCTACTTGACTGCATCCCGAAAACCACCTCCAATCTTCAGCCAACAAGCACCCCAATACCACCTGATCTAACATGCAATTCCAACTCCTCCTCGTCGCTGCTTTGTCGACTCTCGCTTTGGCCATCCCCGCCCCCGCTGGATTGAACAAGCGCGACTGCGTAAGCTCCTTCCCTCCTTCCCTCCCCTTTCTAAAACAGCCTCACATATCAATGTCATGCAGGTCACAGTTTTTTTCCCTGATACCTGCCCTGCAGGGTACGTTGGCTGCGACGCAGCGGGAGCCATCACCGACTGCTGCGCTGGCGTAGGTTGATCCCATCAGCCTCAGCGTAATGAAAGCTGATGATATACTCTTCATCCGCAGTCATGCTAATTGCAAAGAATTTGTCCGACGTCCCTGACTCCAAAGTAGTACACATAAAGGGGAGGGCGGCGATGCTCCTGCCAGACCTACTTTTGTATTTGTGGCACCCAATCAATGCTAATGCCATGTATCATCTGTGCTATGTTGAATAATGTTCTCCTTTCCCCCTGCCACTTGATGGCTGCCTGAATTCATAGACCGCCGCGACGTCCGTCCATTCTGAGGAATCGCCGCGCGCGAGTGAGCATGATAAGTACATGATACTGAATTTATATTGGCAGGTCACTGGAGAGTAGAGATTCCCACACATGCGTTCGTCCAGCTGGTCTCCCAGATAAAATCCGTTCGAGATTTAAAAGTACAGTAGGAGCTGCGAGTGTAGCGATATTCCCTTCCAAATACCCTCGAGCACCACGCGCGTGGCGCCGCACTCGCCATCACGACGTCGGGTCATTCCCGAAGGTGAGTGGGATTGTAGGCGGCGGGCGGCGGATAGGATGGTGTCGTAGAAGCAGAGATTCTGATGCTGCCCATGAAGGTGTTGCTGTCCACCAGCATCCCGAGGGCGACGCCGCGGAAGACGCGGCACGCCATGATGTTCGTGAAGGTCACATACGTGTTGACGAGCGTGTATTTCTGGATCTCGGGGACGAGCGGCGACGCCATGTAGATCAAGTTCAGAAAGAAGAACAGTATGATGGCGCTAGATGATAAATCCACATTGGACAGAGTTCAGACCCAGATCAGGTTTTGGCAGATGGGTAATATGAATGAACGGCGGGCTTACGCGTAATACAGCTGGCCGGACTGCATGAGCGAGCGCGACATGCGGAAGAGGCCCTTGCTCTGCAGCATGTCCGGGATCCATGAGCGCCAGGTGTGCTCTATCGATGCGTTGGCAGCTAAGCGGTAGGCGATGGCCATGAATATCAAAGTATCGTTGACGAACGACGAGATGCTCGGCAAGGGCAGATATTTGGTGTCGGTGATCACACCGCACAGCTCCGTGCCCGGGGCGTGCCCTGGATGGATATCCCTCAGCTGTGGGCCCTTTGAAAGCAGGCCGTCCTGAAATCAGAAACATACCCAAGTGTGTGGTCACCGCTGCGAGGATGACAAGGCCCATGGTGATGAGCCAGAGGACCCCAAATACGGCGGTTACATTCCTTGAGCCAAGGTACACTGCTCGGACTCGGAGAAGAAAGAGGAATGAAGTGGAACCGATCGTAATGGCGATGGCCGTTCCAATTGCCGACCAGAACCCGTCGCAGCTGTTTTGGTTTACCACTGTGAGTGGGTCAGTCCGGCATTTGAGCCGCATCCATCCAAAAACAAGGAGAAGACGCACAACAGGTCCAGATGAGGAGGAATCCATGAACAAATTCGCTTATACTGCAGTTTTCCATGAGCCCCTATACGTGATATCTGTACAGATTGGATGCGCACCGGGACAAGAAGTAGACCGCCATGGACCAGCCGAACCCATGCTCTGAACAGATCTCGACCTCGCCGGGTATGGATAGGAGCCAGTCGTAGGCATACACCTGGCAGCCTTGATCAGCGCGGGAAAGCAGTTTAGGATAGGAGTCCGTACCGCAAAGCTCGCCATAGCGAGATACGCATAATTCTGCGCATACACGAGCTCGGCCTCCACGTCGGGCGGCAGATAGTCCAGCGGAGTCGACGACATGCGCAGGTCCCGTTGTGCACGGTCAAACTGGGCGACGAGGGGAAAATGTTTAATCAATGGCCGTATTGCCGATCGACGATGGTCTTTAATATCGGCTTATAGCGCGTTTTCCTCGATCTGATATGTCTGAAACGCGCTGCATTAGGGGTGAAGAGGGGTTCGTTGTCAGCGATACTGGTCCGGACTGCGTGCCTGCAGGAACGATCCCGCAATAAATTACCATTGATGGCCCAGGGATCGATCAGGGTCGATCTTCCGCTATCTTCAATTTGATTTCGTTGCCCCTCGTCCGACGTCGATATCTAATGATTCTAATCACCTTCCAATAGTCGAATTCAATTCCCTTGTGTGAGTTGTTGTGCAGCTTGAAACCGATGCTGTGGATATACTGATGGAGCCTGCGCGACACTGAACAACAGCGTGTAAATTGAGCTAGCTGGTAACGTTGTGCAATTACAGCACCCCTCAGCGCTCAGCACCCGGACCAAACAGAGTGTAAAAACATTGATCGCGGGAGTATTGCATCCCGATGAAGATGGATAGTTCGTTCTTCGCAGTTGCGCAACAGGAGCACCTCCTCGAGCTATTTGGTGTTGTGCAGTTGCCACTTGTGCGATGGCGAGGCCCAATTAGGGGATCACCCATCTTAGAACCGTCGTGGCGTCGGTCCCTTAGATCCAGATTCCATTCTGCCGGAGCGCACAACAACGCACAGCAATCGAGTCGGACCAATGCAATTCGCCCGTATGTAGGGATCTGGAACTGAGCACTGAGCGATGGACTTTCAACTTTCAAGTTCCAAAGCGCTCGCACCGATTTCCGTCTAGAGGTCAATTTGCAAGGAATCGGAGCTACTGGGGCTGCTGCCCGTCTCTGTTCAGTGTTCTCGCCAAGGCCCAAATGCTTGGGGGAGGGGATATCCCTGGCTCGGCGCTGGCCGTCAGCTGGGCTTGTAGCTATAGAGGGACGTCGTCCAATTTCTACATTCTGCAGAAGAGGCTCAGTTGCAAGTAGCAGACTCTGGGGATTGCGTATTGATAACAAGATGAACCTCCATCCTGGATTCCTGCCGGAGCGCACAACGACGAGCAGCAATCTGCAATGTGCCCGTATGTAGGGATCTGGAACTGAGTACTGAGTACTGAGCGATGGAGTTATGGGCTGCCAAGTTCCAAAGAGCTCGCGCCGATTTCCATCCAGAGGCTAATTCGCAAGGAATCGGAGTTACTGCCCGTCTCTGTTCTAACTTCTCGTCCAGGCCCTAATGCTTGGGTTAGGGGATCCGGATATCCCTGACTTGGCGTCTGGACTCTGGTCTGCAGCTGGGCCCGTAGCTATAGAGGGACGTCGTCCAATTGCTGCAGAAGGCTCAGTTACAAGTAGCAGAGCTTGGGATTGCGTATTAGCGAGATGAACCGAGATCTATACTGACCGTGGCATCGCGGGAGAAATGACGAGTGTGACATGTCGTCTCATGTCGTCCCATGTCGCGCAGATTGTCACAAATGTGGTCATAACCTGTCGGACCTGAGTGTAGTGTGACGCGGGTTTGTTGCCATCTTTCTTAGGTACATAGTCAGCTCATGAGCTGTCATTGAGCTCAACATGAGCTCAACAGTCCCCAACGCACACGTTAATATCACCTGCAACTGCGTGACTCGTATTTTCAGCTGTCAGTCTTGATCCTGCTCCAGACCCGTCCCAATTGCAAGCCTAATCCCTAATGCCCTGAGGATTCATTCTTCTTTGAGAGAAACTGAGGTTCCAGGATTCGCATCAACCTCAGAGAGCAGCTACTGATCCCGAAGTGTGAATTGTGAATTGATGCCAGGGCGCCGAGACTCGAGAAATCATAAATGTGACTGCTGGCAGGCTGCGATGTTCGGCTCGAGCGCCCTCGTCGGCGCCGATCTTCCGCGACAGCCTTAAAGTTGCAGAGAAGCCCAGGTCGGCCTGTCAGTGTCAGCTTTTCACAGACGTGCGCAGCGCTGATAACGGCCTCCGGGAGCGCGTAGTGCCTAGGGCTATAAGCTTGGGCTATACCGGTGTTGTTGATGATAGAAGCGAGGAGAAGTGGAAGCCTGAAGGCAAGCGAGCGACGCGTGCAGTTGTCAGCCAGGGAGGTTACGAGAGTTACAAGCTTTCAAGCTTTCAGTTTGCGTGAGTCAGGCAGCAGTGGGTGACATCGCAGTATTACTCGGCCGACCTCCGACCTCCTGTCTACCGATCGGCTGATGAGGTCAGAATTGTTCCGTCACTTCAGACGTCCGCATAATGCAGGGGCCGCCCGCCAGGGCCCCGGGCAGCGGTCCAGCTTTAAGAACGCGTTCTGAAGAAATTTGAAGACTCGAAGCAAGGGAGCGAGTGAGCGTCGGGCGAACGGTGGATGACGAGGTGGCCAGGTGCCAAGATGACCCTCCTTCGCCGGCGGCATTCGCAGAAGGGTGGCACAGGATGGTGCGGCGGCCTTGGGCTCTGCACCTCCAATTTTATGAGCTAAGATAGCGAAGAAGGGGAGTAGTGGCCGACTGGGACTGCGAAGCGCAACTGAGTCCCTAAGTTGGCGGACAAATGGTGTGGCGAGGGCGCAAAGGCGGTGCGAAACGGACACGGCGGATAGGAGCCACGTGGAGCGCGAATGGCATGGCGCCCAGTCAAAAGGCCCCTTCCCAAAGACCCCCTCCCCCCACCCTCATCGCAGTACTGAGCTGCTGCCCGTCTCCGTCTCCCCTGCCCCTGCATTTTCACTTTCGCCTCTGTTCTTTTTACCGCCTTTTGGGCCTGTTTCGCTGTACCGCTTGCTTCCTTCTCCCTACTGCGCAGTTTCAGCCCGGTGTTTTCGCGCTCACGCCGCAGCCCCAGTAATACCAATACCCGCCTATCCCTATCTCGATGTCCTCGCAAGACCCCGTGCGTACCGCCTCCAGGCACTGCTCTGACTGCCCGCTCATGTCAGCTCTCCGCGTTGGCAGATTCGCAGGAAACTGGTCATCGTTGGTGACGGTATGTGTCTATGCTCTATGCGGCTCTGAACGCCCAGCTCCCAGCCAATCCTGACGGGCCCCTCTGCGCTCGATTGATCAGGTGCATGCGGGAAGACGTCGCTCTTATGCTCCTTCGCCCTCGGCGAGTTCCCCAAAGAATATGTGAGACCTGCGCCCCGCCCTCACGACCCGCAACTGACGTCCCTCTAGCAACCCAGTGCGTATCATAACGGCGCCTTGAACGTGGACTGTGCCGGTGACTGATGCGATGCCGATGTAGCTATATTTGAAAATTACGTCGCGGAGATCAGGCTGGATGGCAAGCCTGTGCAGCTCGCGCTTTGGGATACCGCGTGCGTATATTCCTTCATCCTCTTCCCTCTTGTCTTTCTGACACCCCATTCGCGCATTCTCAGTGGCCAGGAAGAGTACGAGGTCAGTCCGCGCGACCCGCCCCGATTCCCGAAACGCCCGCTGACCCTATACACACACAGCGCCTCCGCCCGCTATCGTACTCCAAATCGCACGTCATCCTGATCGCGTTCGCCATCGACACGCCCGATTCGCTGGATAACGTCACAGTAAAGGCACGCCCTTTCCCCTTCATCCGGCCCCCGGTCCTGAGTTCTGCGCGCTAACCCAATCTCCTCTTCCCCTTGTCCCCCTTTCCCCATTCCCATCCCTCCCCTCCCTCATTCCCTATCCTCTTATTCCCTTACCCCTCATATCCTGATTTCCTGATCATCTTATCATCTTATCCCCCCCTCCCACCCACAGTGGATAGAAGAAGTCCGCTCCATCTGCGGCCCGCACATCCCCGTCCTCCTCGTCGGCTGCAAAGTGGACCTGCGCCCGCCGCCCCACGCGCCGGGCGCGGCGAACTTCGTCTCGCGCGCGCAGGGCGAGAAGGCGGCGGCGGCGATCGGCGCGCGCGCGTACAAGGAGTGCTCGGCGCTGAAGATCGAGGGCGTGGACGACGTGTTCGAGGCGGCGACGCGCGCGAGCATGCTCATGCGCGAGGGCATCAGCGGCGCGCAGGGGGAGAAGCACCATCGGCGGAAGAGCAGTGGGAAGAGCAGCGCGCAGGAGGATGAGGGCGCGGGGAAGTGCTGTGTGATGTGCTAGCGGTGTGCGGCGGGGGTGGTGGCGGTCTGAATTTGGAGGGTGGTCTGAATTTGGGAGGTGGTGCATGGACTCTTCGCTGATATCATTCGCTGCGCGGGCGTTGGGCCCGCCGCATGCTGCGTTTCTCTTCCTGATAATATTCCTCGTGCTTCGTGCTCGTGTATATACATGCATATTTCAGATTTCAGATTTCTGCGGGCTGCTATGCTATATATTGGGCTCGCTGCGCTGCGCACTGTACACGATCACGATGTTAATATTTAGAATCACTGTGCATCCGGAGTTCGAGCTGCAGATGTTGCCTGGCGGCGCCTTTGTGGCAACAGGAGTACTCAGTACTCAGTACTGGCCCCTTAAGCTTTCCAACCTCGAAGTTTCTCGACGAACTCGAGTCAAATTCGAAATGACCGGTGACCATGAACCACCATCACCCCACGTCATCGACATCGTCTGCGAACGCAGGTTCCTCACCCAACAGCTACCAGCTACCAGATTGCAGCTGAAAATAT